>APFE031487452.1:3439-19277 GCA_000404065.3 Pinus taeda | reverse complement strand
TTGGTTCAAAAATGATAAAACTGTGGATTCTCCGGTCATTCATTCAATAGATTCAAGCCACAGAAATCTGAAATCCAAAAACATATCTTTTTAAAGTAATATAAATTTATTTAACAAATCTGCTTGAATTAAATAATGAAAAAGGTATTTATATTTTTTTATTTTTTACAACTTCTACATTTATCAAATGCATCCAACCTAAAGTATTTATATTTTTTCTTTTTCAAAAATTTCAAATTATTATCTAATTTTTTAACCATTATCATCTAATCTTTTAACAATAATTTCAGTGAGTTGTGGGAAATTTTATCATTTTTGATACTATGTTAATATGGATCCTTTTTCATTATGCATATTAAAGAATGCTTCCAAATTATTTTCAATTAAAATAGTTGTAACATTGGAAAAATCGTTTCTTTTAATTATTAATGTCAATTATAATGTCACTTATCATGATTATAATTGAGATTGAATGTGGTTTGTTCTACACCTAAAGTCATGATTAAGGACCCCTTTTGACAGATGCCTTGAACCTTTACTCAAGAGCCTATCATCTCTATAATCTTTAGCCAGTCAACCTCTAGCTTGTAACCAAGGGCCTTTCAACCTTCAACCTCTAGCCAACCAAGCCCAGCAGAAGCCTTCAAATGGAATCCAGTCGAATGTGTAAGCATTCTTGTTAGCATTTTTTTTTTTTTTTTTTTTTGCCGGTACAAAAAATTTTATTAATAAAGGATTTTGCATTAAAAACTTTTTTATCCAAAAAAGACTAATCTGGAAGAGAAAAACTCTAACCAGAAACCTTTGAATAGCATCAAAGCATCCAAAAAACAGATACTAGTTTAATCATCATTTACCACTGGTTTTACAAAACATCACACAGGTGATAACTATATATGTTCCTACACAAAAAAATGGAAATATTTTGAGTGCCAAAATGCAAAACTATAACAGGAAAACTTCCAATCAGTACAGTGAAACAAGTGACTAGTAAAAAACTACCATCGGTTTCACTAATTAATACCTTGAAGCCTGTTGAAACCACTAGTGCGCAGTTCGTGCTGAGGAAAAGTGCCAAAAGGATTCTTTGCCGCCAAAATGTTGCCCTTAGTCTGAAATGCAACCGGAGAGAGGGGATCTCCATTAGCTGGTGGGGCAATGTTTTTCTTTTTTTATCAGAAGAAAAAACGCTTTCTTTTCATTTAAAAAAAGAGAGTACAAAAAACATAGATCGTTCTCCTCAAAAATTCTTACAGATTGTGGAACATACTTGATATCCTCTAAATAGTCTGTAGAACACATCCTGTAATTTTCATGACTACTTTATTTTGACTCATGCTTCCCCTCCTAATCTTATCTTTAGTGTCCCTCACAAAGTACCACCTATCTTTAGAAAGAAACAAAAAGTATGGTTCCAAATGAGATACTTTGTTACTACCTGAGTATATGAAAGTCCTTATGATTTTTCCTTGTAGTTAATAGCCCTGTCTCTTCTACCATTTAATAAACTATATAGCATATTAAGGGAAGATAATGCTTCCAACATTTGACAAGGAATCTTGTACATATGCTATGAAAAAAAAAAATCCCAAGTTCCTTGCCAATGCCTCTCTTGGAGAGGAGATCTGCTATAAGGTTTTTCTCCCTATAAGTGTTCACAAAGGATATAGACAAGAAAGAACTCACTAGATTTCGAATATGACGCATCCAATTTGATAGTATAGGCAAATTGAGCTGATATTGCTCCTTAACCCAATCAACAATGTCTTTAGCATCACCATAGATTTGGAGTGACTCCAGCCCCAACCATCTAGAGCATATCAATACCCCCCATAATGTTATAATTTGAGCCCTATTGTTTGTACCTCTCCCGCCCTCCCAGCAAAAGTGGTAATATATGTCGGGTTCTAACACAGTAAATGCTCCACAACCACAACTCTTATGCTGACAAGCACCATCAAAAAAATAAGTTGTCACCTTTAAGATAACAACTCTGACATTAGCAACTTTATGGTCAAACAATAGAGAGTTCCTGCTACTCCATATAGTCCAAATGATGTATAAGGGAAGGGCTCTATATTTTTTGTGGGAAAGAAACCATGAATATAAACATGACTCTAGAAATTGAAACTCCTAGACCTCAATAATGTTTAATGCATCCATGACACCTTCCCGCACCACAACTGCAAACATACATCTCAATAAAAGGTGGCAGGTATCCTCAGACCCCTATTAGGACATAGGGCATATGCTTGGGCCAATGAAGCCCATTTTGAGTAGGTTGTTCCATATGAGGATTTTTTCATGTAGTGCCAACTGACAAAAGTATAAGAGTTTTCTTGGAACCTACCATTTCTACGCTCCTTGAAACCATTTAAATTTTACTTATGGAGCCTCCTCCATGGAAAGCCTACTGTATATTTCCCTTGCAACTACTTACCCCTTCTTCAGTTTCCCATCCCATACCATCGCATCCTCCTTATCGTTAATATAAATACATGTAGCACATAGTTGTGACAAATATTCTTCCCATTCAACAGCAAGTCCCCTAACAAGGCCCAGATCTCCTGCTTTATACCAGCGTTGATTGATGTTACCTTGATTGAGGGCACAATGTATCTGATTAAGATAGAACAACCCTTTACCGTAGAAAGGATAAAAGAGGAACATAAGAGGAATGATTCCCATAGAATCCATTTGTAACTCTAATCCAATCCCAATCCGAGTACCATCACCAAATTCCCACTTAAGAAAACCAAGCAACCAAGGAATTTTTTTCATCATACTACACCAAATGTATGAGGAACTTGTTCTATTCCTTGCTCCCCCCCTTATCCATTTAGTAAAATGTTCCCCCTTCATGTATTTTTCTATGATGATATGTGCCCAAATGCTACTACCTTCCATCACCCTCCAATGATTTTTTATAAGAACAGATTTGTTAAATGAAAATAAGTCCAAAATGCCCCAACCTCCTTCATTGATTGGGCATGCAATCAAGTGCCATTTGACCAAATGCAACTTGTCCTTTTGAAGGTGGCCATCCCAAATGAACCAAGCCATAATTAAATCGATCTTGTGGATAATCTCCTTAGGAAGCTTAAACAAATGCATCCAAAAGACTCAGATATGAATTAAGACAGATTTAATCAAATTCATGTGCCCCCCTATGGATAACCATATGTGTGTCCATTCAGTCAGTGTCTTTTTGAATCTTTCTAACAACCACTTCCAGTCCATGATACCATAACTATTTGGTTTTAATCTAAAACCCAAGTATGTGAAACCCTCCTCGAAATGACAGGATGTAATCTTGAAAAGTTTGTAGATATCAATAATAATCACATCCTCAAAATCACCAGAAATCAGAATAGACTTTGTTTTACTCATGTGCATACCATGAGCATCTCCATAGGACTTAATCATATCGTGAATGTGAATCCACTCATTCAGGTCATATATACCTCCAAACAGAAAATCATCAACAAACATCAAATGATAGATAACAATATTACGAGAAACCCTTATCCTCGATATGACACATTTGTCTCTCGCATACCCGATCTTGGAGCTCAAATAGTATATGACCAATACAAAAAGTAAGGGAGGAAGAGCACAACATTGACGAAGCCCCGTGAAATCCCTGAAAAATTATGTAGGGAGACTGTTGATGATAACAACAAACAAAATTTAAGTATGACATAATACATTTGATATTTGCAAAATCCATCCCCACCTTATGCAAAATCATTCTCAGGAATTCCCAATCCACTGAATCATAAGCTTTTTCCATATCAACTTTCAACATACATGCCTTCAATTTCCATACCTTAATAGAGTGAATGCATCCCTGTGCTATAATAATGGAATCCTAGATTTGGCGCCCTTCAAGAAACCCAAACAGTTCATGTGATATATGGGTCGACAAGGCCATCTTTATCTGAGATGTTATCAATTTTGAGATCATCTTGTATAAAGCGTTACAGAGATATATAGGGCGATAATCAGCAAAGGTACTAGGATATTTCCTTTTAGAGATAAGAGATATAAAAGTGGTGTTCATAACCCCTGAATATAGCATACGGTCCTAGATTCCTCAGAATGTTGCCAACAGATATGGGGCCATCAGATCCATAAATGAGTAAATAATTCTACCCCCCATCTATCTAGCTCAAGACTGTTGTCCTTGGTGCATTCCTTCAAAATAGCTTATATCTCCTCCTTACTACTCGAGCAACCGAAAATATCATTATCTGCCTATGAGAACATTTTAGGCATGAGAGACACCAAATCCATCCGTGTTGAGAAGTCTTGAGCATATTCGTTATAAAACTGCCTAAAATGACGGATAGTCGCGTCTTCAATCTCCAATTGTGAGGAAAATATATGACCCTCATCGTCCCCGATCTCCCTAATAGAATTTTTAATCCTCCTTTTATTTGCATGCATATGGAAGAATTTCGTATTTTTATCGCCAACAGTAACCCAGATGGCCCTGCATTTCATGCGCCATTCAACCTCCCCGGACAAAAACAATGTTGACCAATTGAGCACTGATTATGGCAAGAGTGTCACTGATATCTTCAGAGTCAAATCAAAATCCAACACTACATACTTTTCCACCCTTTACAAACACATAAATATGTGAAGTCATGATTAGTTATTATATATATGGTAATGTTAAAATCGTCGTATCATTACTTAAATTACTTGCAACTTTTGTGTGAATAAATAATATCTATTTCAATCTTATAATCCTTCAATATTATCCTATCTCAAATTCTATATTTTCATTACGACCAATTAACTCGCAATGCACAATTAGCTTACAATTCTAATGAAAACACTAATAATAATCTATAAATATTCGAGCAATTAGTGGTTATAGTATCCTTGATAATCAAGCAAGTGAAGTACACTAGGATGGTATTCAATAATGCATCGCCAAATCCCCAACCGTTCAAATTTTATAACTAATAACATGCAGTAGTTTGCACTCATGATGAGATACAGTTAACTACAAAAATGCACACGAATTCCCATTTGACTTACACTGTTCGGGGAAACAAAACATATTACAAAATAAAAAAACTCCCTTGCCTAGTATATGAAGTAAATAATATGTTGGAAAATAAACTCAAACAATACGCGCTATATTTAAGTTCCAACGTTGAGATATTCCATTTGCTCTTAATTTTAAGACGTTAAAAATATTTTCAAAAGAAATATAATTATGTCAAAAATTATTTGGACTGTTAAAATATTTTTAATATTCTGTCCCATATTTGTACGCTGTAATTGTTTTGATGTATTAATTTTTTTAATTTTTATATAAATATTAAATGTATCTTTAATAAATATAACAATAATTATTTTACATGTTGTAGTTCAATATTTCCTTTTTTAAGTTTTAAAATTTTACAAAAATAAGGGGCTTGACATCAAGGATTTGTATGCAGCTTTAAAACAAGATATTGTTGTGTACTCTCAATAGGGAGAAGTGTTTTTATTGGGAGATTTCAATGCTAGAATATCAAATAATCAAGTTAGCATTCTTTTTTGCAAAGAGGATAACAATCCTATTTGGCTCACTGAAGAGGAGAATCCCCAACGGGTGAGGTGTTCAGAAGATGAGAAAGTTAGCAATCATTTTGGAGAGGAGTTGCTTACAATGTGTGCGGCTTTCAAATTAATTATTTACAATGGTCTAGATAGATGGAAAATGTTTGGGAACTTCACTTGCAACACATACAATGGGGCAAGTGTCGTTGACTATGTGATGTGTTCATAAAGCTTGATAGAAAATATAGACGAAGTTAGTATTGGAGAGCATATTTGGGACTTAAAATCAGACTATAACCCAATTTATATAAGGTTATCATGGTTAAAAGAAAGGTATCATAGGAGGAAAACCCAATGCTCTCGACAATCACTATTAAGGGGAAAAATTATTCTAACACAAGAAAATTGTACTATCTTCAAGACAATGTTAGAGAGATTAATTTGGAAGGAGAAAACTGGTTTCAAAAGCTTCAACAGTCATGAGTTAACAAATATAATTCGAAGTGCACTCGAGAAGTGCAAAAGAGCAAAAAATAGGAAATCATAATCAAATTGTTTTCCTATAAATGCTTGGTTTGACGAGGAATGTAAAATGGCAAGGAAAACCTTGAAAAAGGCAGGAAAGGAGAAGATGAATGTAAAGTTATATAAGCAGATACTAAAAAGGAAAAAAGATGAGTTCATGCCAACAAGGAGAGAAAAGTCAATATATTTAAGCAAGAATAATCCAAAGTTTTTCTGGCAAGAATTGCAACCAAGGAAGAAGCAAATTGAAAATAATATTACAGCCAACCAATGGTTTGAATGTCCAAGGCAACTCTATGAGAAAGAATCTGAGGCGGAGTCCCCCCTAGGATCAACACATATTCAAAGCTCTTCACATTACAGGAGGTGGAGAATGGAATTAAGAAGTTGAAAATAGGAAAGACAAAGGACTTGGTTGAACTTCAAGCAGAGTATCTACAATGGGGAATGAACACTCTTGCACTGCACATCATGGAAATATTTGAAAACATCATTCAGCAAGGATTCCCAAGAGATTAGACAACTAGCCTAGCAATACCCATTTTTAAAAGTAATCCATCCAACTATAGAACAATTATGATCAATCCTTTATTTGTAAAGCTTTTCAGCAGCATGGTAGAAGACATAAATAGTAAGTAGGCAGAAATAAAAGAAAAGAGGGCAAGAGGACAAACGGGTTTTAGGCCGAAACATTCTACAGTGGATCATGGTATCACGTTGAGACACATTGTTGAAAAGGTTTGGAGGGACAAATAATAAGTATTTTGTTGTTTTGTTGACTTCAAAAAAGCATTTGACACAGTCCCTATGGATAAGTTGTGGCATAGAATGGAAGAAATTGGAATTCTTGTGCATTATAGAGCCGTTGTCCATAGACTTTATGAAGAAGTGAAAGCCAAAATTAGAACCTCATCAGGTATTTCAGAAAGCTTTAGAAATGACATTGGAGTCAAGCAAGGTTTCCCTCTATCCCCTACTCTTTTTGGTCTATATATTGATAAATTGGAAGAGTGGCTAAATCTGCAAGGTGGAGATGGCGTTCGATTGGGGGAGTTTGTGATAAAGCTTCTTTTATATGCTGATGATATTTTATTGATTTCTAAATCAGCCCATGGATTGCAAATGCACTTATATGCCCTTGAGCATTTTTGTAGATCGGTGGGGATGGAAGTCAATACTAGAAAGAACCAAATAATGATTTTTTCTAATAAAAGGAAGCAGAGCCAACATACTTTCTTCTTTGAAGACAACATTCTTGAAGAAGTAAATGAGTACAAGGGACTGATTTCAACAACAAACTCAATTGGGAGGACTACAGAAAGAAGAGAATTTTAGGAGGGTGGAAAGCATTATATGCTCTTCAAAACAGATGTAGAGAGGCAGGGTTATGGGATTGGAAAACGATTAAAGCGCTTTTTGGACTCCTAGTTTGTCCAATGATGCTATATGGGTGTGAATTGTGGGCTAGCAGCACTCCCGTCTCAAAATGGAAACAAATTGAGAAAATCCAAAAACGTTTGATCATGAGCAAGTTCAAAATAAAAAGTTCAGTGCCTTATGAGATGATTTTGATAGAAACAGTAGCAACTCTCATTGAAGCAATTGCTATGGTGTGGCTCATAAGATATCTAAAAAGAATTGAGAAAATGAGAGTAGGTAGATGGCCTAATGTTATCTTCAATGAAGGCATGAGTGAAAGAAAGAAAACCTGGATGAAACAAAACTACACATGGATGCAAAAATGGAATATCTACCTCAATACCTGACCCACAAATAGCAAGGAGCTAAAGGATTTTGTTATGGAGAAGTTTCGTAAAAAGGTATGGGGAAAAGAGTTGGGTAGAAAGAATAAATATTACATTGAGGAATTCAACCCTACATGTGATCTATAACAAAAAGAGTTCATTGGAGCTAGCATTTCGTGGAAGGCAAAGGTTCTTATTGCTCAATTAAGGACCAACTCACATCAACTTCGGTCTGAAACAGGAGAGTGGAAAAGGCCTAAAGAAGCTTGGGAAGAACGAGTGTGTACATTTTTCACTTCTAGAGCTATGGAATCAGAAAAACATTTCATTTTGGAATGTGATGCATTCAAAGACATCGGAGAAAGTTATGAGAACATGTTAGCATCAGTGTCTTGGCATTGTCTTTTTAGCGAGGGGATTCTTGGAAGGTTGGGCCAACTCATCATCAATTTCAATCAGAAAAGGATTGAATTGCAAAAAGTGAAAAGCAGGGAACTAATGGTCTCATAGACTACTTTTTTAGTCTCGTGGATCTTAAAATATCATTTCATTATATTAAATCTTTTAAATTTTATAATATTAAATTTACATTTAATAAAACAACAAACAATAACTAGTCTTTGTGTTGCGGTTCAATTGTTGATTATTGTTTTATTTGGATTGTTAAAATATTTTTAGTATTCTGTTTTATACTCGGCAATTGTTTTAATATATTAATTTTTTTTTATTTTTTTATAAATATTAAATGTACATTTAATAAATACAACAATAATTAGTTTCCATGTTGTAGCTCAATTTGCTATTATTGTGATATGAAGTATTGTGTAAATATAGAGATCTAAGGTTCACATTGTGAATATAGAAATCTAGAGTTTTTCCAAGGCTAGCGTTGGCATAACTTTTGGTTTCTTGCGCTATTGTTATTTCTTGTTTCTTGCACTATCGTTACATGGTTGACTACATGGTACTGGAGGATGGTTGGCTTCACATGCTAGGGACATTTCGACACCCTACGGCAGGACTTTATGTGGGATTTGCAAATCTTTGGCTATTATCCAGTCTTCCTATCTGCATTTAGTTGCATTTTTGTTTTTACATTCTACAGAATATGTTGTCATTTGTGTTGATATAGACTATCTTTATATTTTGATATGCACTTTTTTGGTTTTTTTAATGGGGCCTTATTTATCTAGCACATTTGTTGCCTGGATTAATGAGGCTATATGCTATGTATCTATACTATTTTTATTTATAATAGAAACAATGTTTTTTCTTCTGAAAAAAATAGAAATCTCAGGTTCAAATCTCCGGGAACAGCGCAGTTTACAGAGAAGGGAACATGTCATAGGCCCAAAAAGTATAGTAATAGCAATTGGAATCGACAATATATCATATAAATATGAAACTAACCCAATAACCAGTTTCTTTGATTACAAAAATAAAATAAATACATACATACAATAATACCTAATATAAATTATTAAAATTATGATAGAGCAATAATGTAATTATTGCCTTTAAATAATACCATTGTTGTCTTTAAATAAATAATTATTATCTTTAACTTACACAACCATTTTTTATAATTTAGAAATTAATACGGAAATTGTAATCGATTTCTAAATTTGTATTTAATCATTCATAAACGGAATTGAATTCTGTTAAAGAATGTGAGTTCATTTCAAGCCACATGTCCAAAGTGTATATTCAAACTTATTGTAGTATGGCCTAGCGATGAAAAGATCTTTTCACATCATCTCGTACCCACCCAGTTTGGTTTATCGAACCCACCCAGTTTGGTTTATCGAGTGGATCTACTTTATTGAGTATCAAGTGGATCTATTTTTATTATCTTATGTTTGAGCATCTTAGACCATTGCATTTGACTTTAGGGTGCAAGTTTGACCCTTTATTTTGTGATAACATTTTTTCTCCTTGATCCGGATCTTTATGTTTGTTGTTTTTAATTATAGGTTTCTTAATTCGTAATTATTATTATTATTATCTAATTTTAAGGTTACGATTAAGTCAGATATCAAATTAGTGTATGAGAATGATTTAATGTTAAAGTTATGACCAAGTCATACATCAAATTAGTGTATGAGATTTCTTTGTTTGTGGGACAAGGTACCTACCTCCACACAACGATTTGACTACTAAGTCTACGAAGGCGTACATAAACTACCCCCTCTGGTTTTGAACCTGTGACCTCTTAAGAGGAAACATGTGCTCTTAACCATTAGGCCCATAATATATATCATCCTTTAATTAAATGTTAACTTTGTCTTAATGTTGTGAGAACTTGAAAATCATGGGATCTAAGATATTGTTCCTTTCAATTAGTGATAATATTAATTTAGTTATTTTTAATGTAGAAATAACTATTTTTGGAAAATTGAAAACTATGAGATATGAAATAATGTCTTTTGAGTTAGTGGTGATGTAATCACTGTTTGTTTATTTTGGAATAAGACTTTTAAATTTTTAATTTAATTATCAATAATTATTAGGTGTATGGTAGAGATTTAACCTCCATGGAATATTCTAGAATATTTTTAGTAATAATCACAAATCAAAGATTGAGAATTATCTCAAAAGCAATTATGCAATAACATGAGCATTAATCCTACAAAGAGGGAAACATTTGGGCTTGATCAATACTCTAGATTATTAATGGGAAATAGCCATTGAAACTCCAATTAGGAAGGGAGGAACTATTAATTATAGAGCAACTAATGTATACCATGAACAAAGGCACGAGACTTGGCCAAGGCTTGAGGAGGTGAGCTAGCTAGTGCCCCCAATTTGTATTAGCGAGAGTTGAGATAGAAATTGTTGATGGGGGGAAATGGTGTCCAACAATGTCAAATGAGAAGTGCACCATGAAAGAGAGTATTAAAAGCTACATTGGAACAAGAACGATTGCGACACGAGCAGGGGCCTAATAAGCAACCTCACAGGACGACATATATTTAGTGTGGTGATAGTGTTCAAGCATGAGTTCAAGTGTATCACAGTTAACTCGCATGAGGCAAAGTCTCAAGATCAGAGGTGCCATAAAAATGATTTATGGGGGTATGTTGCCACATCCCCCAGTTGCTTGACTAGGTGGGGCAGAGGCAACGCACCCCCCCCGCCCCCCCCCCCTTCATCGTAAACACCCCATTCGGGACAATTGTATATATGTTTTAATTGATATTATGTTATTTTTGTTAATGAATTAAAAAAAAATGAAGTTATAATTTAGTTAATTTTCATGATTTTTTTTCTCAAACTTGTCAATGTGAGATGTATCATGAGGTAAGTGTTTCGATGCCTATCGGCATTTACCAACTATTTAATTCATATGGCTACGCTAGTATTTTAGTCCCCCTTAATGTGAAGAAGATTTATTGAGAGAATTTAAAAATTATAAAATATAAGATACTAGCGCAGCCATATAAATTAAATGGATGGTAAATGTTGATAGACATCAATCCATAATAAGCATCAAAACACTCATTTCATGATACATCTCACATTGTTAAAATCTAAAAAAATATAAAAATAACTAAATCATAATTTTATGTTATATTATAATCATAATAATAATAATAATATATTAATATGTAAGTTCAGCATATATACAATTAAAAATGCATATAACAAGATTCTTAACCATGGAAGTTCATCCCCACTTTACCATGAAAAATCTTAATTTGTAAATAGGCTTTATTACAATATCATGGGCCAATGCCATGGCTTATCAATACCACATGCCCAAAAAATCATAAATCATTTCATATCACACATGTTCATATGAAACTTTTTTAATCAATCAATTTAACTTAAAGAGTAAAAGAGCATAACTAGAGATAGATCTCAACCTTTAATTTCTACATACTATTATGAATATGCTAGAATATTTTGTGGAGGTTAAATTGCTACCATCTACCTAATAATTATTGATAATTAAATTAAAATTTTAAACACCCCATTTCAAAATAGATATACTTATCAACAGAATTATATCCTTTAAATTAGCCATAGTATAATGTGATTTTAAAAGTTGATAACTAATTTCTTTTTTTTTCAGAGAGAAAAAGCTGTATTGTGTTATATTATTATTATTATATTAGACCAGGCTTTGGATTTGGCCCTCACTTGTTTAAAAAAAAATCAAGAGCCAGACTTGTAGGAATTGCTTCACTTAAACCCAATTATAAATTGCCGATCTGGTCATCAAATGGAGTTGATTAACGTGTTTGACAAAATACGGTACACTCAATTACCAATTGCTACAGTCCACTGATTATGTATCCTTTTGAAGATGTGAAATTGTGATAGCCCTTAAACTGACCCTGAAATATAACTCTGCCTTTCAAGTTGATTCCTGACTTGAATCATCTCTCATAGACCTGTAGTTTTTTTTAAGATGAAAAATACGCTTTTTCTTTATATTAAAATAAAGAAGATAGCACATATGCTTATAACCGCTTCTTTCTTTACATGTCATCTTATCATTTGTATCTGAATTGTTATCCCATATTAAACTTGTCCTCATTAGTGTCTGCTAATAGTAGCCCACTATCAAAACTTTCTATTAGCTATTCAGTATTAGCAATACATCCTTACATAGTAGTTTCTTTCACAAATTCCCCAAAAAATTATAGCAGTCCTTGGGAAGTGTACAAGAATATATCTCCTATGAATAATTAATGCTACCCGCATTAATCAAAACATCCTGTTCAAAAGCTGAAAAATAGAATTACTAGGTTCCTTAGCAACACCTCTTTTTATAGTAAACCTGCAATCATATTTTGTTCCCTATATATATGATCATCAAACTAGATGTAGTTATTTTGGATAAATTGTATATAAAAAAAAATTGGGAATTCTAAATGGTGTTTTTCTAAGTCAACTAAATCTAGAAAAATGTACACTTTTTTTTTCACAAATGTAACTGAAAGCAGTAGAGAAATTTGAACACATTAACCGGTGCTCAATTGGAATATCTTCCTGGGACAAACTCAATAAAAAACAAGACCAGATGAAGGAAAAAAGAAAATAAAAATCAGAATCAATGTTGTATGTTAAAGATTGCAACTATGATATCTTCAGATAGAAAGAAGCTTAGTTTGTCATGGTGTGGTACAAATATGTGGTAGTTGGGCAGTCATGTCTGAAGTATCGTGCTAGAAAGTCATCCATAAATACTAACGCCATTAAAAAAATATCAAGCCAAAACACAACTCTAATAGCATGTCTAGCAATGGAACAAAGGGAAAGACCAAGACTCCATAGATAGAACTATGGCCCATCTCAAAATTTCATGAAAAATTGAAGAAGACCTTGCACCACTAATGTTTGGGGAAAGGAATCATTGCAAATTTGAACAGAGCATTCTAATTTATGAGAGAAAAAGAACCATTCACATCGTTAAGAATTCCAATGGATGGTTTCCCCGTATTGTTTTTTATCAAGGCACTGAAAAAAATAAAGGTGGATCTCTAGAACCCTAGAAATGAGCATAGATAAATATTGCTTTGATTGGGGAAATTTGGACCCAATATATCAGTATATAATAAATATAGATCATAAGCATGTATATGCCAGATGAAGAACAATGCAGATGATCAGCAATGCAGCTGTTTCAACAATGAAGCATGACATTCAAACAACCTTTGGAATTAAATAAGGAACATCTAACTGTAGATGGTTTAACATTGTCATGGCGGCCCATTCTCCATTGCTGACTATCGAAAATATTTTTCGTGCATCATACGCAGCATACCTCATCCTCTTACAAAGAAGAAAAGAAGCATAATTTTTGGATATGAATAAAGATCAAAGAACAAACTAGAGAAACAACATAAGTAAAGATATTGCCTCTGCAAAAAATCCATCTGATGAATATAGAACAAACCATGGAAATTTTCATTCTAGAGAAATGCTGAGATTTAAGTTTTTAACCATGTCTCTGAGAATTCCTTATTAAACCCAATAAATAAACATACATAGCAATTTTCTTCATGGAAGAGGTGTGATCTTCACCAGATTCAGCTAGGAAAATGGTACTGTGAGATAGTTTAGAAGCTCCATTTTGGAATTGTGGGGTCTTGGGCAGGAAATAAGAAATCATTAAAATGTTATTTTCTATTATAGGGTCTAAGTAGGGAGCAGATTTCCATGTTTTTTCAATGTAGCTTTGAGAAAAACCACAATCAAGGTGGGATTGAACAAGCTCTAGTATCAAAATACTGTAAGCTTGGAGTCTCTCCAGCTTTAATTACACAAGAAGTTGTCATATATGTCAGTGCACAAGCAACGTCATGCTAGCCCCATCATAAGTTTGCCACTGGCTTGAATCTTGATAAGATCTTTTCAAGTACTAGAATTCAAGTGCTGCATTTTCCATATCCGAATCATGTATTTTTATAATGGCACCTAAATCGAAGGATTTCTGAACCTTAAAGTCATTACTCCAGGCGTAATTCAATCAAGCTATACTCATATTTGCTGATAAATTGGATCTTTTCTTTTCACAAAAAAAAATAACCTGCACAAAAAAGGTAGCCTACCACAGTCAACAACCCAAAACTCACTTTTGTTATAAAAAAATTCAGGTTATCTAAAAGACTTTTAACATATGTCAGAAGCCATGATAAACGATAATATTCATGTGAGTTCCCTGCAGTATGCAACAGCAATGTAAATTGCAACAGGCAAACATTGATCATTCAGTCAAAACTGAACTAACCATGATGGTTAGATTAAAACTTTGAGACCATTTCGAGTGCAACTTGGGATATTGATTGTAATTACATACATCAAGCTAAATAAAATAAAAAGACAAATTGGATATGGTTTACTTTAGCTATACTTTTTAGGTTTTGCAGTCTTAACTAGGAGCCAAATAGAATGAACCCACAAAACTCCAAACAAAGAACAGCATAATGTACTACCTTAATATTCTTAACAAAAAGATTTTGCATTCTGGCCATATGATACCTCCTCTCTTCCAGCGATTGGCCAGCGATGGGATCTCCTTAGCTTTGCATCACTTGCAGATACCGAGGCCCAATGACTTGTGCAGAGACAAACCAACAACTCTATCTCATTAGCAGGAGAGTTGCCTCTGATTCCTTCAGAAATGTATGTACGATGGAAAAGGGACAATTTTAGCTTCAAAGGATATTGGTCAATCCACTTCACAAGTTGCTGTTGATTTTCATATCGCCTGACGCACAAATTGGCCTCTGACACATGGACGTCGTTCAGCAAGCCTTTCTCTGCTTTGGTATCTAACCTGCAAAAGAATACCAGAGAAGTGTTAACCCAGAGTCTATACACTTCAGTTGTTTGATTCATGTCTGCAATAAATATAGTTCATGGACTTCCATTTCCAAGAAAGCCCTGCCAGCAGACTACCTTTTTTTCAAAGCATCTTTCTTTCCTCTTCAGGCGAAATTTGTTCAGTGCTGCCTCGTGTTGAGCAGATTGGTTTTGATCCACTCCACCTCTGCTTGTACCAGTGCTCATCACAACCCCATTGACAATCCCACTTTCTCCATTCATTACTGTGACAATGGCACCACTGCTCTCACCGTTACTATGTCCAGCTTGCCCATTGATCATATTATTACTTCCATGTTCACTTGCATTGACACTTTCATTACCATTACTACTTCCACTCTGTCCAATCTGCTATGAACGACATAGAAGAGGCATCAAACCAGAGTTCTTAATAATCTGTTTATCCTGTTTGGAATGATAATCTTCATGAGACTGGTGGTGATGCACACCATTGTGATGCAGATGATTGTAATGGTCATTTTTCCCATTGTTCTCACTATCATCCATAGATGAATCTTTATTGACACTATCAGTGCCATTACATCCAATTTCCCCATGATTACCATCAAAGGTAGCCATGCTAGACATAGATTATAGGAACGCAATAGATTACAGAGATAACCATAAATACAGAGATGCGATAACCATGAATAAAGAGATGCAGCGGAAAT
>APFE031487444.1:0-15689 GCA_000404065.3 Pinus taeda | reverse complement strand
GAATTTGAGGATGCAACAAAGTACAAATAGCTTATAGGAAGTCTCATCTATCTCACTACTACTAGATCAGACATTTCATTTGCTGTTGGAATCCTCTCCAGGTTTATGCAAAAGCCTTGTGAGGACATTGGTCTGCTGCAAAAAGAGTTCTAAGGTACTTGAAGGGAACTCAAGACCTTGGAATCAAGTATACACAGGTAGACGACTTCAGCTTGATTGGATACTCTGATTCAGACTTCGATGGAGACAAAGAAACTGGAGTATCTACTTCAGGATATGCTGTGAGTCTTGGATCAGGAGCTGTCTCTTGGAGATCACGCAAACAATCAGTTCCAGCAGATTCCACAACAGAAGCAGAATACGTGGCAGCAGCTGAAGCAACAAAGAAATTGTGTGGCTCAGAAAAATTCTTGAAGATTTGCAGGTGAAACAAGTACAATCAACTCCACTCATGATTGACAACACCTCTGCAATAAAGTTGGCCAAGAACCCAAAGTTCCATGATCGAACAAAGCACATCAATACTAAATATCATCTGATTCGACATCATGTTGAGGCCAAAACAATCCATCTCCGTCATTGTTCCACAAATGAGCAAATTGCAGACATCTTCACCAAAGCGCTTGGAAGAGAAAGGCCTGAACGATTCAGAATGATGCTTGGACTCACCAACATCCCTTCAGATTAAGGGGGGAATGTTGACACCTAATCTTTGTGATTGGGTAAATATATGTAAATAGATAAATAAGAAATATGAACAATCATCGGGAGATGAACTGAACAGTCTCTCCCTCATCATTTTTGCCTTATGGAGTTACTGCCTGGCCTGACATGCCTATCAATTGAAGGGAGGATTGAGGACATGTCACTTCCCTTTTGGGGTTGGAAATACCTAATAGGGTTGTATATTATCCACTCCTACTTAGGGAGGTAACACCATTGCGTGACCAAGGCCCCAATTTTGGAAGAGGAACCTTGTATGAAGTGTCACATTGCCCATTACTTGCAAGCTTGGTTCACTTAGATGCAAAAATGATTAAATGTACTTGATGATATAAATTGCAACATTGGATAGTGTGTGATTGCCAGGTGGTTTTGATGCAGGAAAATTCACCTCTTCCAGCAAATTCACCTTCTCTAGATCACACAACAAATCACTCATCATCAAGCTCTTAATTTTTTCTGCTAAAGTATTTCATATAAGAACTCTACTTCACTTACAGTGAATTCTAGAGCATGAACAAATTAAAATTCATCCATTCATACAAAGACAATTTGTGAGCACCACAAATAAATGAAACTCTATTTCATTAAATCAAATATGTACACACATACACTCAAAAAACTCTCATTTCTCTCCATTCACTCTCTATGGCATGATTCTACATACGTTTGGCCATTAGTTCTCATTCAGGCTTATAATGATTAAATAAAAAGTTACAAGAAAATTAGATTTTACTAAATCCATAAATCACTCCCTGATTTATTCCCTAAAGCTCTCATGATTTATTCCATAAATCTCTCATGTTTTTCAAGACAACTCTTCTTTTGCCGTGTGAAAAAAATCTCTCTTATCCATAGCTTTTCTAAAAATATTCTATCATAATTAAAAGAAACTAAGAATATTTACAATTAAGGAATTAGAATTCCTTTACAATATTGTAGTCTCTTTTGGAGCTTTTCTTCAAAAATCTTGATGGCTTGGAAGCTTGAATGCTCCTGCATCAATCTTCCAAGGTAGAAAAAAATTCATGACCTTCTAGTCATGTGTCATTAATGTCTGATTCCTCGTGGATCCCAAACATTGTACTGTAACCGATCACTTCCTTCTTCATGTTGCTTCTCTGTTTTTTTTTTTCGTTGTCATCTTCAATCTTCCAGGTTTCCAAACTTTATGTTGTAGGTGTCCACCCTCTTTGCTGATATACTCTTGTACATTCATTTTCCATTTGGTTGACTACCCTTCTTACATTAGTGTGCAATTTCTCATGCACTTTCATCATCAGTATTCTTATCTTGTTAACGTTTAGTTTATCTCCTAGCTAGAACATGTTGCTCTTTTTTAGCTGAACTTTGTTGTTGTTTCTCCTCACTGGTTGTTGTTGCATGTTTTCTTTTCTTTAACCGAATTCTTACTCTTTCATTCACCTGATGCCTTAAGCACTCCTTCTATGCCCACAACTTTCATGCAGTATTCTCCATTATTCCTTGGATTAATTAACCATTCTTCCAACATCCTTAGCTCTTCTTCAAAATTTGTCAGCATTAAGTCTGAATGTTGCTCTTCTTCTTCATGCTTCCTTTAACTATCTCCATGAGCCAAATCTTCTTTTTCCTTTGCAACAACATGTTACTTTAACTGTCTATAAGCAATCTCTTTGTTCATTAATTTATGGTTTTCTTCATGAGAGAATGCTACCTCATCCTCTATCATAATGAAATTCTGAGTTTGTCTTCCTTCTATGCCTTGAGAAGACATTTATTTTTCTTCCTTCACCTTCATGACAATTCTAGGTGACTGCCCATCACCATCCACAAAATAACCTGCAACCATACACAAAATATCAGTTTCAAAAATATTTGGATTTTAAGCCTCTTTTATCTCCTCTATCAACACATCCACATGTTGATCTGAATTATCCAAGTAGTTCATAAGACTTGTAGAAAGCCCCTCATCTTCATTCTCACCAAGCAATGGTCCTTGCTCTGTCTGGTTCACAAATGTACACTTTCTCTTTCTGACTTTCTCCAAGCATCCTTAACCAATCTCTAATCAGATGCCTCATCCAACTTCTTTGATTTCGTGCATGCAACTTCTTAACCGGCCATTTAACTTTCTTCTTAAAAATCCATCCGCATTTCTGGTCTTTAGTCTCTTGTTGTAGCAACTTCTTAAGTACATCCAACTGTACTTCAATCTCAGTGAGTTCTCTATTAAATTCTTCAATACTCGTTTTCTTCTTGATTTCTTTTGCCTTGAAATCTTCTTTCCTTCTGCTATGTCTTCCACCTAAGCCTTTGTCATGACCCTCTGTGGTCATTCTTCTCTCTATCCTTATGACTTCTCCATGCTCAACAGTGAACTGCAACCAAGCCTCTCCTCTGTAGCAAATCTCCTCTTCTTGCTACTCAATACCTCATCAAGCTTTCTTCATTAGCTTGACGTTTTGGTTTTTTCTCTGGTTCTCTCCTCAGAACCTTCTCCTGGCAATTCTACCCACACTCACTGTGGAACTAACTTCTTACAACTTCTACCCAACTGCTACTTGTTGGAAGTCATCCTTCTTGTTGGAATTAATGGAGAAAGCTAAACTGAGATTATTGTGATGATGATGATAGGATTGAGACTCTAATCTTAGACCTCAGATCCTACTATCTAGGGAGTGGTTGAAACCACCCTGATTGTGTGAGAGCCTATATGTATTAGGTTGTTCTCCTGATTGAAATAGAGTGCGTGTGTATAAGTGTTTGTACACTCTCCGAGTATCTCACTTGGAGAGCCATTTAGGTAATAAACTCTGTTTTTTATCATGCTATCAGAGCTTCAGGGTTGTTGATCCTGTAAGCTGAGTGGAGAACTCTAAGGTGAAATCTTTGCAAGTGCGTGAAGGGAAAATCGCGTCGATCACATTGTTTCACTTCCGGTTCTTCCAAATTTGTTAGTTGTCACAAATATGAGGTTTACAGTCGCAAAGACCTTCGCGAGTCTGTGGTGCTAAGACGCGCCGATCTTGAAAAAAAGCACACTAGGTGCAAGCTGTCAAGGAATATTACTATGTCATATTTGATGTTCCTCGATGATGTTATTTTGATTGAGAAAGCAACCATTTATGAATTGAAGGCATATCATCAGATTTTATCTGATTTTTTGGCAGCATTGGGTCTAATCATGAGCAAAGGGAATCACGAGCAAGGAGGACCCAAATAGAAAGGCAACAATATGTCATATGAGCAAAAACATAATCGGTGAAGCCCATGCTATTGTCGAAGATTCAAATTTAGATCCAGCAAGCATAGGAATTTGCTCTCTTATTCTTTTTCGATCGGTGAAGCCCGCGCAATCTGGGCTTGACTCCCACAGTGAAAGTCGTGGAGGAGGCCCAAGGATAGATATACAATGATTAGGGTTTCGGGTGATTTAAAATATAAATTCAAGAGAGCAAGTTCAAAGGTCCTTATGGTTAAATCTAGTGGGCTTAGTTAGACCAAAAGAGGCTCAAATATGTACCCAAACATATGCAATAAAGAAAATATACTTTGCTGTTATAAATTAGGCTTTTAATAGAAATTTACAACATGCAAATATTTGATAACAGCAATAAGAAAACAGCCCTAGAATCAAGTGAAAAAATAGGGCTACTCCATGAGTAAATAAGAGAATCAATTACAACAATTTTCAATGGTTGAAAGCACATACAACAACAGAAATCCTAGACATCAACCCGAATTAATTGCTGAAAAATGCAAGTTAAATGATATTTTCACTTTTTCAAATGCACGCATGTAAAGTGTAACCCTAGGACAATAAGTTCCAAGGTAAATAAAGCTGAAAAATGCAGATTTAGTTGTAACCTAACCCTAATTTACCATAGAAAACATATAAAATAAAAATTTGGGGTTTATTTTTTACTTTTTGGATTGGCACTAGAGATAGGACTAGTGCCTATCTCAATCAAGGGGCTAATGGAGTCTAGGTCTATAAATCTATGGAACAAGACCAATGGAAGTAATTTCAAGGAGAGAGATAAAGACAAGTTTGTGTTTCTCGATACCTTAAACCCTAGCGTCCTTCTATCTTCTTTGGAGATTGAAGGGGAGGAAGATAAGCTTAGAATCCTTAAGAGAAATTTGATGAAAATCTTGTTCAAGAAGATGTTAGAACCATAAAACCTCATTAATACTTTGGTGAAAATTTCATTAAACCCTAATTCTTCAACAAGCATAAGATGGAAGAAGATGCTTACAATAATTAGTACATATCATCAAAGAATCACCAATAATCATCCAAGAGAGAGAACCATCCAATCAAAATATGTTCCCAAAGACAATTTCACTCAACTAACGGTCTTGGATAGCGACCAAGAGAGATAAGACTCGTTGGTGCACATTGATCTCCAAGTGTGTGTGATAATGATCCAAAGAAAAATTGACTTCGCTCTATTTATATGAGGGAAACCAAGTCGATCTTCTCCTAAATTAAAATAAAAGCCTTAAAAATAATATTAAATGTAAATAAAAGCCTTAAAAATAATATTAAATGTAATTACAAGTTGGATAGATCACATGCTCACTCCCAAAGATAGCTAACTCAATGACAAAACATAAAAACAAGCCTCATTTAACCCATATGTGCGAGCTAAAATCCCTCCAAGGGTGATGTCATCCTCCCAAAGGTGTGTCTCTCATGTAAAGGTGTAATGGATGGCTCAAAAGGGTGCATCTCACCCCAAAGGTCACATCTACTTATCAAATGGTGTCATCAATCAATGCCCTATCATCCAAAACATAATCCTCAATCAAGCCCACGTGATCAACCAAGCCTCATGAAGGGGACATGGAGCTACGATATGACATCATTATACAAAGCAGTGTACCATCCCCTCCATGGGGTACCCAAGTCCTAGATCTAGAGTGCAACGTTTTAGGTTCTAGAGGAAGAAAAGAGTGTCATCAACTATGCTAAAGGCTTCCCAAGGTTAGCAATCCTCAAGAAGTGGTCAACGTCCTAATTCAAAGTGTCCATTGGAGTTAGCAAGTGGGATTGGACATCCTCTTTGAAGTGCAGGAGAAGCATCATGCAATCCCTCAAGGGATAGCAATTGTACCTAGGAGCAAAGATCTACCACATTCACGCAGAATCAAGTGAGATCGACATCATGGGTGCACAAACAATAAGAGTAACAGAGTGGACCATATTTAATGAAAAGGGCATCGAAGTACTACTCACAAGCCACATCTTCAAACGTCTTCCTAGCTTATGATTTGTAGACAATTTACCATGCTTAGATATGGGAGGGGTTATCACAAGGCCCTATAGGTGCTTCAAACCCTAAAGCGAGGAACAGTGCCTAGGCCAACCCATCAATCAACAAGTGCAAGTAATCAATGACATGACATGGAGTTTACTTCATGGAAGATGCCATTGTCTTGTATCAACTACTAAATTTCAACATCCTTGAGCATTATGATGTGACGATGGAGAAATTGTGGGAATTGAGTTACCCCTTTCCTTAGCGTATTTTTACCACGCCTCTTGTGTTTTCTCATCATTAATTTTCCTTCTTTTTTTACATATATAGCTTGGGTTACAAGCTTTCGTTGCTTCATCAACCCATTAAAAATAAAGTGTTGCATTTCTCATCAAGGTTGGAATACTCAAAATCTTTTTCATTTAGATAGTTCATGCTTTAGCTAGGAACTACGTGGGGGGTAGAGCTTAAGCTAGGCTTTTGTCCATGCACTTTCATTTGTCCCTGCTACTGTTTTGCATTTTAACATTATGGCTCGAGCTTTTTCTTTTCTTTCTGCTGCATCGACCTCTTAGGGAAAAGTTTTTATGCCCCTACTCGAGAGAGAAAACAAGGACACAATATTTGTGGCAATAGCAGTCAATCAAAAGATGGGATTTGAATCCTTGGGGAAGATGGAAGGTGTTAAGTATGGATTACCATGAGCATGCAACATCAATCAAAGCCTCATATTTGTGTTCCTCTAGACAGTGAAAAGAGAAAGGCCTCAAGGAAGGTCACATTGGACTAAGGGCAAGTAATAACCACCAAGGTGAAGCATGGGAACAAGTATGCAACCTATTGAAGTCTGGAAATGTCTCTTTTTGACCACCCTTTTTGCCATCACATTTTACCTTTCTGTTATTTTTCTACAAAAGCCTTGGCATACTAAGGTCAAGATCAATACCTATAACGTAATAATTATCCATACTTAAATTCTATGTGTTTAGTGAAATTATGACAAAAGTATCTTGCAATTACTGAATTTTGTATATTTTGCTACTGATATCCATTTCCGCAACGAAATTCATTGTTAGATAGGTTGCAACGTTTTAGAAGAAGAAAGAACATTGTCAAAAGATGACATTTGGCTCCCAGATAGATAACCACCAATTGACATTGCTTGGCAAGCTAAGCAAAATCAGAAATCTAGAAGTCAAAAGGCCGAGTCAAACTTGGAAGTTGTGTATTGAAGATAAACACAGGAAGCAGATAATCAAGCAAACGAAGCATTTAAGCAAACAATCAAGCGAGAGAGGCACTTAGCTGTTAAAATACAAAATCTCCTATGACTTGCTTTTTCAATAACAAGTCATAAAGAAATTGGACTCTTAGATATTGATCTAAAAGGTGTCAATTTTACTTACAAATTCTTGACCTAAAACTTTTCCGAGTTGTTTTTATTATTTGTATAAATAGCAGTAAGCGAGACTAAGAACACAGTGGTATTGGCACTTATTGTTATTAAGTTTATAATCCTTTTTGGACAAATTGATACTATGTTTTATTAATACAAGTTCCTGTTATTCTCCAAATGTGTGCGTGAAGAATCGTTGACTATTAAACTAACCCTACACTCCAGGAGGGCCCCCTGCGAGCTGTAAGGTTTCGTTTTAGTTTTACATTAACGCTTTTCATTACACTAATTTTGTTTCAGTCATTTTTACAAAGTACTCATAAACCAAAAATAACAAAAAGAGTTTGTTTATATGCATCGTTACTTAGTTGTTTCAGCATTTAATTTTAGTCTCTTTGAGTTATTTCTTCATTCACACCTAACTTCTGATATGTTGAACAGAGTACATTTTAGAGATGGACGCGTACATTAGTTATCAGTCTTGGGTTTAAAGTTTCACATTTTTGGTTTCATTATCATTTCTTTCTTTTAAAAAAACAACTTTATCTACTTGCAATTTATATTTTGTTATCAGATCTTTCACATTTGTCAATTAGTATAAAGATTTATTTTTAGCAATTAGTGTAGAATGAGTTCAATTCCGCAGCAGTTAGTTGGATCATTTTCTTTCATATTTAATCTTCAAGCATTTCCTTTTTGATAGACTAGAATTAAGTGTGGATTTCTACAAAATAGATAAGATTCTTTATTTTCAAAAAGCTCAGCTTAGATTAGATTCTAAATTGAAAGAACATGTGCGTTGACTCTCTCCAATTTGTATAAAAAGCATTTCATTCATCTTTAAAATTAGTTTCATTTTTGGATCACTTAATTTGCAAAATAAATCCTAGCATATAAAGTGCACATACACTTCACAAGAACACGAACACTGGTTGACATTTAATGAAGTAAACTAAAGACAATTAATTTACCAAACATTTTTGCGCTGTTTTCGGGGAAGTGTTGTATATAGGATTCCATTCTTGCATTGCATTTTAGGAGTTTTTAATTTGATAAAATTAAAAATGATCAAAAACATTTATGCATAGAGAAAGAGATTCTAGGGGTAGTCCAACATCACCACTCACTCCACCTAGACACCTCATAGTGCCACACCATCCAACCATACTCACATCCCATCATTGGCAGGTAGACATAGACTTCCTGAAGTGCATAGATCAGAAATCCGATCTAGAGATTCACCAACTTCTTCTACAGAAGTTGCAGTTGACAAACCCACATCCCCAACAGAAGGAGTAATCTTCCTCTTTTCAGCAGGAGAACAACTTCTAGGACAAGAACTAAAAGTGCCTAGGGAAGAAGAAGAACCTTATTTTAACATACCATTAGTAGAGGAACCAGAAGAAGAGCTATATAATCCTATTATAGAACATTATATTAACTCTAAGGAATCTAAAATGGCAGGGGAAGGAGAAGGAGAAGTGCATAATGTAGATGGTGGTGAATTTAGGATTGGAGGTGGAAGAGGCAAAGGAGGAAATAGAGGAGGGTGTGGAGGTCGAGGTGGTGGTAGAGGTGGTAGGGGAGAACCAGATCCTTATGGGTTTCCCATCTTTGATGAAGATACCACCGCTACAACGAAGAACAGCTCACCCTCCATTCTCTCTAATTTCCATGGTTTGAGACATGAGGATCCCGAAACATTTCTTTTTGAGTTCGAAGTTCTATGTAGAACTTATGATTATTTACTTGATCGTCAAAAGTTGAAATTGTTTCCAACTCTTAAAGATGGAGCACTTAAATAGTTTATGGGATTAGGAACACATACAATTAGAACATGGGATGAAATGAAAAATGTGTTCTTAGAAAATTCAAGGATTACTGTATGCCCCATAACCTTACAGATGAAGTCTTTAATATGATGCAAAAAGAGGACAAGAACCTTGAAGATCTAGTTCAAAGATTTGCTTACAACACCAAAAGAGCTAATATGTATAATTTGGATGATGAAACATTAAAAGCTCTTTTGTTAAAATCCATTACAGATGAATGGATTGATCTTCTAAATTTAATGGGCAAGGGAGATGTGTCACAACTTTCATTTGCAGAAATCTGTGATTTATGTAAACATATCTTTAGGGGTAAAGCCAGGACAGGCAAAAATCCAAGAGATTCAGTGATGTCTAGAACTAATAAATTTGCAACTGAAACAGTAAGTAGAGCTGAAATAGGTAATCTACTTGATAATTTTAAAACAGATATCTTAGGGAGTGTTGACCACTACGTGTCAACGACCCATAGCAGTACACTCCCTTTTTTCGCAAAAGGGATAGCGCATGATCAACGTGTCCATGCTGTTCAACTATCATCATCAGCCTAATCATCATGTTATAATGTAAACCCATTCTGCATGTGTGTAATGTAAATAATCTCAACAGATTCATGTCGTGTATGTAGTTGCCTAGGTAAACCTACTTTTCTGGTGATGATCTACGTTCTGGAAGGTTTTTTGTCTCACTGATCCATTCTTGAATAGCCGGCAGAGTTTTCTTTCAGCCTTACCCCAAAGCCGAAATGGATTGTGTCACTAGGATCTTAGGCGAGTCCTAGTGTTATAGATTGAGTCTATGTAAAAGTGATTTGGGAATAATCCTAGCTATTTGGTTAGGGTATTTTATTACAAATTGTTTGGTCTACTGGATTATATTTGTGTCGCAGAAATAAGTAGTCTGTGAGGGTCTTTTACAAATGGGTTTTCCCCCTTGAGATATAAAGATATGAAAATTATGATGTAAAGTGTCTTGAGGGTTGGAAAAATAATTTATCCCCTCATAGGTTAATTAATTAAATTTTTTGGCCCAAAATCAATTAAAATCCTAAGCCAAAAATTTAATTAATTCTAGGTCCTAGGTAAATTTAAATTTTTCAAAGGCAAAATTCGTCGGTCCTTTAAAATTCAAATTTTAAAAAGTCCCGGGACTACGGTAAATTAATTATTTTTCTAAATTTTAAGCCTTTGGTCCCTAGGGTTAAGTCAAAGTCAAAATTTTGAAGAAATTAATTCAAAAATTTAATTTTTGAATTTATTAAAATGCATTTAATTGAAAAATTCGAATTTCCTCAAGAATTTAAAATTTCGACAGATGAGATTAAAAGAAATTTTGATCCTCATCAACGATCAAGATTGTTTTGACAATGATCAATTGAACTAGTTGTTTGAGGATTTATCTTTAAATAGGAAGTCATTTGTCAGTCAATTCATCCGATCTCGGGATCGTGTATTAAGCTCTCAAGCTCTCTTGTATACTTTTTTGAATTAATTCAAAAGTCTTTGGGGTTTCAACGTGCTGTAGTGTTCCTCTTCATGAATTTATGGTAACATTGTTTTAATTTATGCTTAATATTATGTGAAAACTGTCAATTAGTAGCGCTCTTAGAATAATTTGAATACGGGTATCTTATTCAGTTTGTTAGATCTAGGGTAACATTTTTAATTTTGATTGAAGTAGCAGGTATCTCTATTTCTTCATAATTTTATTGTTGTTCTATTTCTCTACTTGATTTGATGGTTGATCTAGTGTTTGCAAAAGATCTCTAGGTTCTCATTGAGCGTTTGGGAATAGTCTTCGGTTGGACCAGCCAACTCTCAACACATATTTTTTGAAGATCCTACTTCATATAAGCCTCAGAATTTATCTAACGATAATCTTTTTTCTACAGGGTGTTTTTGGGCTAGCACCTCTCTAAAATTTCAAAATCTTTTAAATTTTGATAGATCTGGCTATTAAGAACCAGTGTTGATAATATCGGTATCGGGAAAATATCGGCAAGGGTCCAGAAAATATCTTATCGGCAATATCGACGAAAATATCGGCAAAATATCGGCAAATATCGGCAAGCATAAAAAATAATTTTTTCAAATTTTTAAATATAGCCGATATTTTGCCGATATTTTCAAAATATCGCGATATTTTGCCGATATTTTCCGATATTTTGAAAATATCGCGATATTTTCTCGGCGATATATCGTTTTGCCGAAAATATCGCGATATTTTCGAATATGGCCGATATATCGCCGATATTATCAACAATGTTAAGAACCTTAGATTATCAGATCTAGGAGTGGAGTTAGACTCATACTCCTCAAATCTGATAGATCTGTAAATTATTTGTATAGATCTGTAAACTATTTGTATAAATCTGTTATTTACTTATGTAGATCTGAAATTTTGTAACATAATTTTGAATTTTAACACTTGGGATTTTGGGATTTTCTCTATTTTTGTATATATTGGGTATTGGGTTTTTCTCTTTTCACTTGTGCAATAATAGATTTAAGAAATCGGCCAAGAAAATATTCAGATCTGAGCTAGATCTAGACCCTGGAGGGCAAGATCTAGGCTCAAAGATTGTTTGCAGGCATAGATCTGAAATTTTATCCAAAGAAATCTTCAAATCTGAGCCAGATCTAGACCCTGGAGGGCAAGATCTGAACTCAGAAATTTGTTTGCAGGGCCAGCCATTAAAAATTTTGTAATAAATCTGAAAAACTAAAGCAAAATAATTTTTGCAGAACAAAGGTTTCAAGTTTTGAGGCTCCTAAACCCAGATCTGCCTTTTCCTAGCCCAACGCTAGTTCTATTGGCCCCGCTAGTTCTATTGGCCCTGTGCTAGCTCCCATTGGCCCTAGATTCCCCTTGCTCCATTTCTGATTTGAATATTTAATTTTATGAAGCTAATCATTGGTGGGTTTTGCAGAAAATTTGGTAGAAAATTGTGTTTTAGGTATTGAAATTTTTTTTGCCAACTTGGGCAAGTGATCTTCAAGGCCTAGGGCCTAAGGGTTTGATCTCTAAACCATCTTTTTCATCACTGTTTGCTACAGCAGTCATATACCTTTCTAATAGTGGTGAAAAACACATCTAAGTGATTTGAAATAAACTAAAAAAATTGCTAAATACATTAATAAGTTATTTATGTTTGATGTGTATGAACAATTTGGCCTAGATCTACATTTTGGGTGACTATTATTTCTGAATAATTCTGTTTCTGAAATCTGAAATATAACAGTGGCAAAATTTCATGTGGGTTAGCCTAAAATCAGTTCCTAAGTTGTCTAATACATTAAGGAATTAATTTCTTGAGTTGGGAATTCATCATTAGACTTATTTCATGTTTTAATTACTGGTTGTAATGAGTATATCAAATCTGATATAATTTTGGAAATCACATCATAACAGACTGAAAATTTTTTATAATTCATGTGGGCAAGTTTAGAAACTTTTTGGTAAATTTTTGGCATAAAGATATCATTGGTAGTTTACTATTTTCATTGTCATATTGTTGTTGTCATAAAGTTTTTCTTTTGTTTCATAAACTGAGTATTTTTTGAGCATCTATTGACATTGATTGCAAAAAAGTTTTTGTTCTCTTTAATTGTATCAAAAATATTTGAAATAAACTTGTGGTTTAATTATAATATTTTCAGGGGTTTATTTTTAAGTCTTCATCCAAAAAAGTGAGCAATTTATTTTGGTGATTAAGGGCTTTTGCGACACAAGTGTTTCTAATCCTCGGGTCTAACTTTTTCTCATCATCTGGTGCATTTGTATATAAGTTAGTTTTGCATTAATAAAATCTACTTCCAAGCATAAGCTTGGTCGATAGAGAGATAAGTATCCATCCATCTTTGTTTGAGAAGCCTTTTTTTAATAGTACTTAAACCAATGACCTTGCAGTCGTAAGAGCCATAGCTCTCCGCAGCACAGGAGGCACCGGGTATGTTAGATTTTTAGGAGATGTATCATTAATCACACCTTAATGTACTTCACCTTATCTTCTTTTTGCCAATTACTACGAAATCAGGTTCAATATAGAAAGGATCAAAGGATTAAAACTTAGATAGGCATTTAACTAAAATTAACCCAGATTCTTGCATCTCATATTAGCTTTAGGATCTGCACTTCATATAAGATAGTCATTCATCCAAGTAGCAGTTGCAAATCAATTACTTGGTCCTAAATTTCCTAGCAAGATAGTTGACTTCATAAGGCACTAGCATCAATTGCTTAAAATCTAGTCAAATCATGTAAATCTTGCTAGATCTAAATCAAGTACTTGGTCGCTTCACTGTGTCTCCCGAACTAACTGGTTTCCAACTAGTTCTCCTTCATTCCATTTTCGTAGGGTCTACCCCCCTTAGCCTGCTGTAGGGAGACAACTTAAACGGAGAGATTGGGGATCAAGGTGACAGCCCCCAATCAGAGTCGTTATCGCGGTGCCTAGACATTATGTGCGACAACAGGGAGTCTTAGTGAACAGATAGATACCCTTAATATACAAAACAAGCACAAAGCTTAAAATGTTGCATTATATTTTTTTGTCCCAAGAGCAGAAAGAAACATGCGCTAAGAGAATGTCCCCTTGATAGTATAGAAATTTGTGTCATATGTGCCGAAAATCATAATACAAAGAAATGTCCTTCAATACCTGGTCTTAAAGTTGTTTTCCAAGGAAAAGCTAAGACAAGTCAAGTTGAATCTCGTTGTTTTATGTAGGAATTTACAAGGTAAGTTCCTCAAATAGAACACCAAAGGGCACCGCTCACAAACAGATCACAGATCAATACACCATTATTGTTGACGTGGTTAAAACCCTTAAAGAAGGAAATAGTCCACGGCCTGAGCCAACGCGACCACTTCAGGCAATTTATTAATAAAAGAATGAAAATTTACATAACTTTCTCTCATGAACAATTACCCTACAAATGACCCTCCATGCTCTTTAAATAGAGATCATGGACCAATGGGGTGTTAAGCCACGGATCAAGTGTCGGTAATATCGAGGAGAGAATGAATCGTCGGATCACTACATATCATAACCGTCAGATTGTAAGTTACAAAAGTACATAGTAAAGAAACACATTTTACCTAACTCTACACTAGACCAAGTTATACTTAACTATTTCCTATGTGTCGGAATATCCTAACATCCCCCCCCCTTAAGAACAACTTGGTATAGGATTGACGGATGTACAAATATGACACAATAGGAAAGGAAAGAGGCACTAAAGCCTATCCCCCCTTAGTGACAACTTCCTGAACTCCAACCATAAATCAAAGTTTAGTAAACTTCGCCTCTGTGAGAGCCTTTGTAAAGATGTCTGCAACTTGATCATCTGTTGAACAATATTGCACTTCAAGAACATGGTCATGAATGAGCTTTCCGATTAAGCACATGTGCAGTTCAATGTGTTTTTTGCGTTGATGTTGGACTGGATCTTTGCATAGTTGAATGGCACTTCGATTATCACACCAAAGTGTAGTAGGATGTTGCCGCTGAAAGCCAAATTCTGATAAGATCTGACGAAGCCACAGGGCTTCCTTACTAGCTTCTACGGCACCACAATACTCTGCTTATGCTGAAGAAAGAGAAATGGCACTTTGTTTCTTGCAAGCCCGTGTAATAGGTCCTAAACCAAGAGTGAACACATAACCTGCAGTAGACTCCAATCATCAGGGTCACCAGCCCAATCAGAATCAGTGAAACCAACCAATAGATGAGATGCTTCTGCATTGTAATGAATTTCAAACTGAATTGTACCTCGAACATAACGAAGTATTCTTTTAGCTGCTTTCCAATGACTTTCATGTGGGTTTTGCATAAACCAAGCAATAAGGCCAATAGCAAAGGAAAGGTCAGGACGAGTATGGGTTAGATACAAAAGTTTTCCTACAAGTTGATGGTATAAGGTAGCATCAACTTCAAGGGAAGTACAAGTGACTGAAAGTTTGGCTCCAGACTGCAAGGGAGAAGGGGATGGCTTACAGTCTTCCATGTGAAAATGGCGTAAAAGATCACGTGCATACTTGGACTGGGAAAGGGAAATACCTTCCTTGGATTGCAAGACTTGAAGACCAAGAAAATAATGCAAGTGTCCTAAGTCTGTCATTTCAAACTTTTTTTAAGGTTTGACTTCACATGGTTGATAAGGTTGGGATCACTACCAGTGAGGATAAGATCATCAACATAAAGAACAAGAATGATAAGAGACTTGCCCACTTTTTTGGTGTAGACAGTATTGTCAGAATGACACCTAGAAAAGCCAGATTCTAAAAGAAAGCTATCCATTTTGGCATACCAAGCCCGAGGAGCTTGCTTGAGACCATAAAGGGATTTCTTAAGCCGACATACAAGACTGGAGTATGTTTGTATAAACCCAATAGGTTGTTCCATATAGATTTCTTCATGCAAGTCCCCATGCAAGAAGGCGGATTTAACATCCATCTGATGGACTTCCCATTTGAAAGAGGCAGCAAGGGAAA
>APFE031487441.1:19030-37995 GCA_000404065.3 Pinus taeda | reverse complement strand
ATGTTGATGGTTTGTGCCAATTATTTTGTTGTTGTAGCCATAATTTCTATGACTCCCTTGATAAAGGAACTTCGTAGTTTTTTTTTCATCAGTCATGAAATCCAACTTACTAGTTCCAGGTAGTTATTACTACAATGGACTTATTTATACTTGAGTTATACTATTTACATATAGCATTTTATCTTTTTTTTCATTGCGGACAATGTTTCTCATATCATTTGCTAATGCTTGATTTGGCGAAAAAGATTCCAACCATTCCCACCAATCACTCAAGATAACCTCAATTAACTCATATTCATATATTTTCGTAATCTTAAGCATTCAAATTTAACAAATATTATCATTAAGTATGCCCAAATGAATTCCTCAGGTATACTAATGCACTAAATTTTCAATTTAAGTATTATAGGCTTCCCTTTATTCCCTTTCCCAATTCCTATAGATGCTTCAAACTCTGTATATGCTTGGTTTTTTATTTTTATTTTATTTCAATATAAATTACTCTTAATGTTTTGAGTGTTTTCACAATGTTACTATAGCCTCCTTCCTTTTGGCTTGCTTCCCATACATGAGTAAAATCACTCTGCCATTAGAATTTGAAAAAAAAAAATTTTACCTTCAAGTGTTTTCCAATTATTTTCACAACATCATTCTTGGTTATCATCCAATATATGTATAAGGAGGTAGTTTATACCAATCAAGTGATTAGAGTAACAATTAAATATTACTTACTTGGCACCAAGAGTATCTTTACCCCTTTTATACTTGTCTCCTTCTTCAACAAACCATGCTAGATGTTTAATTTGAGGCATTTTTATGTTCTCGCCACTAATAAAACACAATCATCATATAGACAATTTTATACTTTATAGGGTGATTCCATATACAACACACTAGCTTTTTTTTAACACACTCATCTCATATTTTGTAATTTTTTAACAGTATGGGACTTGATACTTTACTTCATTTACACGCATATATGTCTTCTGATTGTTTACACATATACTTTCATATCATTATAAATCATAAAATTTTCTCTATTCAATATCCCACAATCACGAGATATGATTTACTATTTAACATGTGTTAATTCTTAAGTCACCCAAACAATTGTTTCCTCTCCTAGGCACCCAACATATCAATTCTTGTAAGTAAGGGTACCCCAACCATAATTCAATTAGCATTTTGATAACTAAACTTACATAATAGAATTCATTTCAATATTCTCATGACAATATTCTTTACTTCTCTTTTCCTTTTCTTTATAATATAGAAATTTATTTGGTTTCTCATTTATTGCTTACTTCCAACTCTTAATTGGTGATTTATACCCTCAGTTTTGCACCATTTTAAAACACCATGGTGGATATGAACCGAGGTTATTTACCTAGCTACAAACATAACTTAGGATTTGATTTAGTTAGGGTGTATAACTTGATCCCATAAGCGGGGTTTTCATATTTCAAATTCTTATTTTCTATGACAAACAATACAATTTGTTATTATTGTTAGGTTGTGTTATATTTTTTTCAGAACTAGCCCACGTAGTTAATCGGGGGGTTAGAGGGGTGGCGGAGCCCCCCTTCGTTGTGTCGATTGTGTAGCGTGGGGGAGGGGCGAGGTCACAGGAGTTTTAAGACATACCCGTAACCCCACTTTATGGGGTCCGAGGCAGTGCCCCGGAAAATTTTGGTTTTGGACCCTATATTAGGATGGGCGGACCCACCTATGGTTTTGTGCATGAATTTCACACATGTTTTCTTGGACGTGATGGTTTTCGGTCCATGGTATTGGACACGATGGTTTTTGGTCCATGGTATTGGATGCTTCGGCATGTATAAATATGTATTATAAAATTGAAAGGAACATAATGAAAAATCAAACTGGTAGTCCCAATTTTGGGATCTAGTGGAAAAATCTTTGTGTATATGTGTTATGCTCTCGCATTGTTTATTTTCTATGTTTTAGAATTTGTATGCCAACATCCCAGTACTATTTCCTTTCGAACCAATCGCCTTCAACTTACTTAAGAAATATGGGCCCTGGCAGATAATGCGAATGCCCCGGTGCCTTTGATCCTGAACCATTCACCCCTTGATCCCCGACCCCGATAATTTCTGTACGGGGTTAAAACCTACAATTATTTTCCCTCAAATGAGCCACAATGTTGAACCTTTTATCTTTGATTCACTTGTAACATCTCTCAACCCATAACAATAATTAAAAAAAAAAAATACGCACTAGGTTTTGGTACTTTTAAATTCTTCTTTTCATTTGTTGGACTTATAATATAATAAACAATTCTCTTTTAATTAAATTCAGATGTATGGTCTACAATTACTACATTCGGCCTCTCATTCCATTGCAATTATTTATTTTCTTACAAAGTTTAGAACTTAGTTTCTTTCTTTCATGTTTGATTGAGTGCATTATGACCAACCCTGCCATTCGACAATTGGTAAGATTTTGGCATGTTTATTGTATTGATTTGATTATATACAATTCCCACTAAACCACGTCGATATTAACATAACCCCAAACCCTTGAGCCCAATGCCATGTTAACTTATAGAATTCTCTTGAAGCATTAGCTGTCGAGCACCCTTCTAAGGTTCAATTGTTAAGTGTGGAGGCTTGTCCCATTGACAACATATCTAAGTTCTGTATGAATTAGGTTTTGAATCGATGAATCAAAATTAAGGTAATCGATTATGGGTAACTACCCAAGTTTCTGTCACTCTACCGCCCTTATTTGCAGTGTTCCTGTTCTCAGAACAGAGCTCTGGAGCCTCCATGACAACCTCGGTTTGATATTCACCCTAATGTTGTAATTTTTTATGTTGAACGAATCGCCAAAACCAAGAGGCATGTGGCCGACCTGGAGAGGTATAATCAGTTGAAAACCCTACTTACATATTCTATCATTAAGCATGGTTCTAAGTTTTATTATGTTCGTTGGGTTGTGGTATATCTTCTCCTCGAGGTAATGTTCTTAATTCCTTTATTTCTTGTCAAGGTTTTGTGAGTCGTAGGGTTCTTTGTGTGAAGGGTTTGCACAGTGGATATTTGCAAGATCAAAGGTATTCCCCTTCAAAGTTATCTTTACAATATCTTGAGTAATTTCTGACATCTGAAAGGCTAATTTCCATTCATTGTACAGGGTTCACAAGTTGATCTCCAGATTTCTCCTACAGTTCTCATGTATAAATTTGATTTAGGTTCCTTACTCTTATTTCTTCGTTGTAAGTTTTAATATGTCACACCCTAAATATTTGGAGTTTTTTTTAGTAGGTGATTTGCCTTGTTCCGTTCACGACACCAAGCCAGATTACTTGTCTGCCATTCTTGAGTTCTTTTGATGCAGGTGTCAAAATAACTCTTTCGTTGAATTAGTTTTTAGCTGGAAAAGCCCCATGGTTTATTTTATTCATGGCTAGGGTTTATTGACTTTAGTTAAGAGACCTATCTATGGCTTACTCAACTCTATTAAATTTAATTTTTGACCCTAAATTTGGGATTTCCGTTCATAGTTCTATGTACTTCCTGTTGGTATTGTGTCAATATTTTGTCTGGTCTTCAACCTTTAAAAATTATTCCATATTTATTTATTTTATGTACAGTAACCTGATTCTTTGTTTACAATGATAATTTTAGTTTTAAATTATAAGAAGGTTTCTTGAAAACCCTTTTTCAACTATTGTAGAATTTTATGGGTTTTATTCATGTTAGTTTCAATAAAAATGATTAATCATGTAATATTGGCTATTATCATGTTTCTTTCTACTTTTGTCTCTTTATAATACTAGGCTCAAGTTCTTTATTTCGTATCTTTTATTATGCTCTGTAACACGGTTGATTATAAGCCGTGTCTTAGTGTTCATGATTATTTATGTTCTTAGCTTTAATGAACACTGATATGTAAATATGTTTAATATGTATTTCGAAGTTCACAATTCTTGTTGATTCATTTTCCCTATAATAACAAGAATTCATTTTCCCTATAAATTTTCATTAGTAAAGAACTATTTTTCTAGGTTTTAATATTAGCAATATAGGTTTGTTTTCATAGTTATTTATTTTCCTTAAAGGTTTGGACTCTTCTCGGCAGGCTGACCCTTGTCGTCCTTGGCCCAAAACTAATTGAAATTTGTTCATTATATAGAACAAATCCTTTGTTCAATATAACCCCAAATTATTTACTAGAACCTAGACTATAAATCTAATTATGCATACATTGCACACACCAAAGAAAATAAACTACCATGTCATTATTTTCTTTAGATTTTTATTTACATAGCTACTATGTACTAGTGACCATTACTTTCTTTAGATTTTTATTTACAGTATGTCAATATTTAATAACTTAGTGTTGGAATTGAAGACTAGTTGGACCCATTACAACTTAAATCTTTAGCTTGCTAACATGGCTTAGAAATATTCCTTGCCTATTGGTACCATATGACTAAGCCAAGGGAACTAATCTATTCCATAGAGATTTAAGTTCTATAATAGTGTTTTAAATAATTAATATTATAATAGATCTAGTGACTTCCCATTCCTCCTAAAACACACTAGCTCATTCAGATTTCAATTCACATCATTCTTGATACTTCCACATAAACATTTACGTAAAAAATTTCAAATAGAAGAAATACAAGAAATCACAGATGACAGATCAGAACACTTATCTCTTTTTAATTGTCTAGACAAGCCATAAAACACCAAGAAAGGGATTGCTCCACCCAACTAATGAGTATGATATTCACTACCAGAATCCCCCCTAGCTAGTTTCACTTCCAGAACAATTATCTCAATATTGACCATAATAGGTCCCACTCTAGACATCCTCTTACACCACCAGGTCCAGACTCAGGGATAAAATTGAGCACACGGGATTTATTTTGTATTCCACTCACCAACCAGATCAAGAACCCATTACTTGGCATCATCCTGCCTCCCTCAACAGTGTCTTGTCTAAGGGTCACAAGATTACAAATTCATTATTTTCTCTTTAACCTTCTCCAACCAAGTACTAAGTTCATAAGGTTGCCTTGGTTTTTCTTCCCTCTCACTCTCTTCGCTCCCTTTCCCCAACTGAGATTATTTATCTCTAGGGAAAGGAATCACTTTCTTCTAAATGTCTGGTAAGTGAAACTCTTATTTAGTGCCTTTTCGTGTAATTTATGGATGCCCATAAACCATTTTATTAATTAAATTTAGAAATATAAACATTTATGTTTATCTCTTATTCATACCAAGGCCTTCAACATGGCCTATTGTTTGTCAAGTAACATAGTAAATTAAAATATTTACTATTGACTAGGTGGTATTACATTTTTACTCTAAAAGTGTTATGCATATCAAAACATTTGATCCCTTTCAATGCTTGGTAGCTTTGTGGTTAATATGGATCTATACTGGCTTTTATTTGAGTGAATCAAAATGTTTAAATAATATAAGACTACAACATTTATACCATAGTAGGCTAGAGAGTGCCTCTTCGAGCAATAAATACGATTTCTTACAATGCCATGGCATATTAATACTACATACTAAAAAAACCATAAACCATGTTTATATATATATATATATATATATATATAGAAGGAGGGAAAGGACATAAATGCCTTTGATATGAAAGCCAACTTTTGATTTGTGATTACTACTAACAATATTTTAGAACTTTTCGTGTGGATAAACAACGACATAAATTAAAATTGTGAATGCCATATTTTAAAATAGACACTCCTATAAGAAGTTTCTTAATAGTGGATATTCAACCCCACATTACCACATATATTTTTAACTTATAAACATGATTTTTTATAATAACATGGGTCAATACCATTTCTTATGAATACCATATGCCCAAAAGACCATAAATTTTACATTACATTTTTTTAATTAACCATTTAATTAAAAGGATATAAAATACATAAATCCTTTTGAGATAAGTATACAACTTTGATTTATGATTATTATTAAGAATATTTTAAAATATTTCTTAAATATAAAATCCCTACTATCCACCTCATAATTATTACAACAGTTAACTCTATGCAACAAGTTATGTAATGTAATCCAGTGTTATGTTCATTGGATCAACATTAAAGTAAAAAAATAAAAAAATTATATATCATTTTGATCTAGTCATTTGATGGGTTTACTGATGATGATTTAGATGCCCATGCTATTTGTAAATTTTATTTTTTATGATGAATCATATTTAAATTGTTGAGTAAATCCATTATGCAATGTAAGAGTACCAACGTAGGTCCATCTGTGAATGAGATCTTAGCCACCTATTATGAGGAAATATGAGAAATTTTGTAATTCGAATTAAGCATCATAACAATCTTCATATTCTCACGATCACTTCCTTATTTTACAATAGAATTAATTGTAATATAAAAGGGAGGACCTAAACCTAAGTAGATTAAGTGGAAAATTATTGTCATTTTGATCTATGCTATAAGTTTTAGCGACATATTTTGTAATATTATTCTTCATTAATTTAACAGAGACCTTCCAAGTTTAGCTTTAACTCTTTGCAATGAATTAACTTTAAGGCGATCGAATTCAAGTGATCATGGGCCATATCCTGGAATGAAGACTACCCTTCTTTATGTCATTAAATTTACATTTAAGGTTTCAGTTCTTTATTTGCAATTACTGAACCATTTTATAGATCTGATCATTGGTTATTGATTTGCTCATTAAAGTGATAGCCACTACAATAGTTTGAGTGAAGGTCATAATATTGGATTCTTGATCATTGATTTTCTGAAGTGTTATTTGCTCTGTCGTTTCCTATGATTGATAAAGAATTGTTAAATGCAAGATTCGATATTTCTTTCAGCAAAATCATTTCTATTTAGAAGTGTCCATTTAGGAGAGTGAAAAATTATAGATCTTACACAAGAAACAACAAACTCCCACAAAAGGAGAGTGAAAACATAGAGATTCAGACTCCTTCAAAGGGAGAGTGAAAAAACTCCAAGATCCGACAAAACCTCCAAAACACAAATAGGAACAAAGTCAGGACTGCCTTGGAATCAAAAGCAGGCAAGTGGAAATAAAGTCTGCTCCCCAAAAACCATCGAAGATCTAACTCCTAGCGATCCAACGGCCAAAAAGTAACCCGCGCAGAGGCCAATCCAACGGAAAAACCCCAAGTAGCATGATCAACTCTGACCATTGATATGATACTTCAGATCCAATGGCTGGTATCCATATCATGCGGATTAAAAGCCCGCAGAATAACCCATGATGAAGGTGGTTTACTTTTCTGGTCCTCCGCCACGTGTAACATCATGAGTGGAATCGCTAGCTTTTGGAAAAAACCGACTTTGGTTTAGAAAGTGCCCGATGTGGGTTGTAAACCACTAGTGGTTTTGTCCTTTCGAGCCCACTAACATGCACACTAAAAGGTGGTTGTAGATCAGCCTCCTCCAGATTTGATGGCCACAAAACAAATGGCACCTCACATCCACTCGTAGAATACTTGGCAAAGAAGGCGGTAAACACTGTTCTCCCCCCTCCACGTGTCATAAGTTGAATGGCATAGCTTGTCATCCGAGAAAACCACAGAGGGCGCCCAGAGCAGGTGGAATGTCTCCAGCATTTTTTGACCCTAGTAATGTCTTATTTTAACCTCTGTCGTCTTGTGTGAGGAAAACATATCGAAAAGGATTGCCTCCTACATGGAATGCCATAGGAGTGGAGTTGTTTCTCTGTGCTGCTCATCTCACCAGGCATCCCTTCACCTATGAGCAGATAACTGTTGTCTTGATTTCCGACTTTCCTTCTAGATGCACCCTTAGAGAACTGACAGTGCATATCCTCTGATGAACTATCTAAAGTGAACTTATTAATCGGCGACATGAGATAAGATTTCGTCTGTTGAATTTTCCTAAAACTGCTACCTGTCACTGAGGGCCTGAGATGAGCATTCCTTCTTCATCCTATCATCTGTTACCTCCTCCCATCAAAAACACAAGTCAAAATGTTTGTTTCAAACCCCCTCATTGGCAAGCTAGTTTGCAACTTTGTTGGCTTCCTTGTGGACATGCACCAACCAAAGAGTTTGTAACACCCTTAGGTGTGATTGGATTATTTGGTAGACTTGCAGAAGCTGCCAGTGGCCTGAGATTTTCACAAGTGCAGCCCTAGCATTAACCCTCTTCATCAAAATTATGACTAACTCTGAGTCAGCCTCAATGATGACATTCTAAATGTTGTGCTTGAGCAATATTTCCAAGCATAGTTCCTTCGCCATGAGCTCAGCCATGTTGTTGGTAGCTTTACCTACATAACTATGGAAAATGACCAGAATGTTTCCTTATCCCTTAGGACCCCTCCATAACCTGCTTCACCGAGATTTCCTTTAGAGGCCCCATCAATGTTAAATTTTAAAAAGCCATGAGAAGGGGGATGCCAAGAAGCTTTTCTAGCAAAGGTATTCTTATTGATCTACATAAAACACTGAGGGAGATGGGCCTTAAGCTCTAACTTCTCCAGGATTTTGTCCTCTCTTTGTCCTATGAGTTTTCTAGTATCAACAGCTCCCAGGATATGCACAGACTCTTTGAGTTGTTTAATGATTAGTTTTAGAATGTTGCTCATCAGGCTCACATTATCCTTGAAAATCCTAATATTGTGCTCTTTCCAAACATTATAGATTAAGAACACTATGGTCAGCACCCAGGTGGAGGTTATTATCTCATTCTATGAAAACAATTTCCTCCAATTTAACAATGTAGTAATGATGTCATTCACATTTATGTCTGTCTGCTCAAAGACATCACCAACCCAGTGCCAAAGTATTGTGGTGAATGAGCATCTATTCAGGAGATGATTAGTGGTTTCTTCTTGTTGTCCACATAGGTGACATCTTGAGGGGCTAACAAAGCCTCTTTTCCTAAAGTTATCCCATGTCAGAATCTTGCCCTGTAGAACCAGCCACTTGAAAAGTTTGACTTTCATCCATTGAGGATTTTCCTAGAGTTCTTTCCACTTTTTATTAGTGTTTGGATAGTTAAGTCCCATGTCTATCCTTTTGGCCTCCTTAAGGGTGAAGAGACCTATCATATTCTTTCCCCATCTTAATTGATCTTCCAAGGTTGAGGTTAAGATTTGCCTCTTTTCCAAAAGACCATTATTGGCTATAGCTTGAGTATGCATCCTGCACATTTCTCTGTAATCTGGAAGTTTCCATATTCTCCATTTCTCATTGTTCCTTGAGTGATCCCAATAGTCCCTTACCTTCCTTAAACCTTTATTGATGGTATCTATTTGAAAGTCTGCTAAGTCTTCACTGTGGAGATTCTCCTCCTGCTGTTAATTATCCTCCTAGAAACAAGCTAGATTTCCATTTCCAATCTCCCAAAAGTTATGATTTTGGACTAGGGCCCTGTTCTCCCAAGCTCTATTCCAAATTGAAGAACCTTTCACTTGTCCTATCATTATTATGAGGTTCTTATCCTACCAATCTCTTGCATACTTTTGCTTCCATAGTTTTTCCCAGGGGGCTTGAATTTCCTTTAGCCATCTCCACCAGATTTTGGCTCCTAGAACTCTATTAAGAATTCCTGGGTGATGAAGACCCAAGCCATCGTGGGATTTTGGTTTGCATATCCTGTCCCACACCACTAGTGCCCATTTCTTGTTTTCTTCCCCTTTCCCCCAGAGAAAGTCTCTTTGAATGTTTCTTATATTAGTAATTACAACAGTTGGCACCGGAATGGCTAATTGCATATAGATAGGGATACTTTGGAGGATTTTCTTATTTAGAATAAGCCTCCCTACTAAATTTACGATTCTATTGGTCCATTTGCTAATCTCATCTTTTAGCTTATTTAGAACAATCTCCCATATTTCCTTGTGTAACATCTTGTCAGTGAGGGGAACTCCCAGGTACTTCTCGAGCAATGACTCTCTTTAAAAGCCCAAAATCTTGGAAATATTTCTCTGAATCGAAATATCTGTATTGAAAAAGAAATTCTTTGATTTAGTGAGACTTACCTATGTGCCTACTGCCATGGCAAACTCACTTAGAATCTGTTTAAATGCTCTGGCTTCCTTGACTGTGGGTGTGCCTTGCAGCATAGTGTCATCTACAAATTGCTGATGTGTCAACGTGTCCCCACCTTGAGTGAGTCTCAGACCCTGAATTATTCCTTCCTCCTTAGCAGCTTTGATTTCTCTTCATAACCCTCCCATCAGTAGAATGAAAAGGAAAGGAGAGAGAGGATCCCCTTACCTAAGTCCTCTTGTAGGCTTGAAGGTTTTGGAGGGAGAACCATTGAGAAGAATTGAACAACTGGCAGTGGTAACTAGCACCATGATCTAGTTAATCCAATTGCGATCAAATCCATAGGCTTTTAGTACTACTCTTATGTACGACCAACTAAGTTTATCATAGGCCTTTGCTATGTCCAGCTGAATTATCATCCCTACCTGTTTATTGGTATTGAGTGAATGAACCACTTCATGTGATTGAATTATGTTATTAAGAATTTGTCTTCCTTCCACATAGCCCTTTGCTCCTCTCACACAAGGGTAGGGAGGAGTAGTTTGAGATGGTTGGAAATTACTTTGGATATTATTTTGTACACCACATTGCATAAAGCTATAGGTCTAAATCTGTGTGGAGAGGTGGCCTTTTCTTGTTTGGGGATTAAGGCTATGAAATATTCATTAAGCGCCTTCAAGACCGTCTTAAATCTCCGAGAGTCTTGCACAACCTATAGAATATCTTGTTTTACTATCCTCCAACAAGCTTTGAAAAATTCCACATTGAAGTCATCCGGGCCTGGTGCTTTCCCATTGTGCATCTCTAAAATGACTTCCTCAATCCCTTCCTCTATTACTGGTCTGTTAAGATTGTAATTGTCATCTCTAGAAACCAATTTAGGAATGTATTGAGCAAATATTTTTAGAAATTGATATATATCTTCCAGGGTTTCCTCTGCAATTCTCTAAAAATGCTGGACTAGAACCTCTTCCATCTCTTCATGAGTATTTCTTTCTATTCCATGTTGATCTGTAAATTTCACAATTTTTTTGTTGTGTCTGTGTGCTATGGTGGATCTATTGAAGAATTTGGCATTTCTCTACCCTTCCTTAATCCATTGTACTCTAGATTTCTGTCTCCAAAATATTTTCTCTTGTAGACATTTTTTTCCCAATCATGCTAGACTGACTCTGCCATCTCTTTCCTTTCATCTGTATAGCCTTTTGTGATAAGAATTTGGTTTATTTCCTTTAGTTTCTTTTCCGCATCTCCTTTAGCTTTGAATATATTGCCAAATTCCCTTTTATTCCACTCTTTGAGCCTGCCTTTAATGTTCTTGAGCCTGCTGTGTAGAAGGAACATCTTTGTACCTTGAACGGGTAGCTCTTCCTTCCACCACTTTTCAATGCTTGTGAGGAAATTTGAGTGTGTGAGTCAAGCATTCTCAAACCTAAAAGGGGAGTTACTCGGTTTACCAAATAGAGAAGCTTCCAATTGAATAGGCCAGTGGTTTGAACCTCCAAAAGGTATGATGAGTGCATTTACGCCACTTCGCATGAGAAAAAGTTCCTCTGAGATAATGAATCTGTCTAATTTTGAGGCCATTTGGGTAGGGCTGCCCCTTTTGTTATTCCAAGTGAAGATTCCATTGCTGGTTTTGATGTCAACCAATTTCATATTGGTGATGAACTTTTGGAAGACAACTAAATCCCTGCCAAGAGTTCTAATACCTCCTTTCTTCTCCGTGAGTGATTTTGTCATGTTAAAATCACCTCCTGGAATCCAGGGTAGAGCTTGGTATCTTTTCTTCATATCCTCCAGAGTGGTGAGGAGTCAAATTTTGTCCTCCATTGGATGAGGATTGTATACATTGGTGATCATGTAACATTGCCTATCACCCACCGGTTCGAAAATCAAAGAGAGGTGATGTCTGGACGTCTCCGCATCAATCACACCAAATTTCTGTGGATTCCATAGAGTGAGAATGCCACCAACAAATTTATTTGCTTTAAATTCAAGGTATTCATATCTATTTAACAATTTGCTATGTTTTTCTCTGATCTTCTCCACTGAGCATTTTGTTTCCTATATGAATACTATGTTAGGTTTTTCCTCTTTGATTTTGTTACCTAGATTCCTTTGTTTTCTTCTACTCCCTAGTCCTCTAATGTTCCATGTTGTGATTTTCATTGAGGTAGGGATTTAAAGGAGTAAATGGAAAGGTCTTTCATCCTCCCTGAGTTAATCATGAGTTTTCCACACTCCAGCAGTGGTTCTTTCTATCTTTTTCTTCCACTCCTCTTCTTTGGGTTTTTTGCTAATTTTCCTGTCATTAATCCTATTGTGGAAGTCCCTTTATTTTCCTGGCTATCATGTCCTCTTTTGAATTCTGCAGTTGTTTGATGTGACTTGTTAAGGAATCACTGCTTTTCCTTCTCAACGTCCTCCTAAGGTATGTATTTTATTCCCAGATTTCCTCCTTATTCAAGAAACTTTTCCAGTTCTAGGTTCTCCCTTTCCAGGATCTCATGTAAGTCTTGGTCCTCTGTGCCACTTTCACTTTGAGTCATAACATGGTCATTTTCTATTTCCAAGTTACTCAAAGGGTATGTCATGTGTTCATTTTATTCCTGAGTGAACTCCATGCTGGTCTCTTTTCCTTCCCCCCTTTCTATCTGATTCTCTGTCCTCTTTTGATCACCTCCATCTACATCTTCTTTTCCTAAGATCTCAAAAATGTTGTTCCCTCTTATTTTGTTATCCTTCTCAGTAGGGTATTTTTGTGTCTTCCTTCCCCCTCCTTTTCCTTTTCCTCTGACTTTGGTGAAACCTATCTTATCTTTCCTTTTACTAGTGTTTAGATCTTCCTCCCTTCTATTAAGAGGACATTCTCTAGATAGGTGCCCATGTTCATGACATTTGTGACATCTAAATGGGATATGTTCATAGTCAATTGTTTCAACCCATTACTCATCATAGACTTCTAGAATTATCTCATCTGGAAGGGCTCCTGATAGGTCCATCTCCACACAGATACAAGCATAGGAGGTATATTTTCCTCGTAGAGTTGCCTCTGAAATCTTTAAGAAATGACCTAATTTATTTCCTATATCTTTTAAAGATTTTGGCATCCAGTAATCTAAAGATAAGGAGTAGAGTCTAATCCATACTAGTACTGAAGTAAAGGTTTCTCATTCTGGCACAAATTTCATCATCCATGGCCACATATAGAGGCTATAGCTACAAAGAATTATGGTCCTCCTTCAAAAATCTTGTCTTTGTCCTCCATGTTCGTGAATACCACTATAAAAAAACCCTTGGATCTAAGATGTATATTTAACCCCCCCTTTGGTTTCCAGTTGTATTTTATCCAAGTGTACAACGCTTTCTCTGACGACCATATACCCATAAATTTTCATATAATGGCATAGTTTGCCACGTGATCCCTGTGCTCTTGTGGAGCTGGATCATTTAAAATAACCCGCAGTCTATTTATGGTCTTCAGTTTACAGGGCCCCATCTTGTTTCTGTTCCTTGTATCCTGACCTCTATCTTCCACTTTCTCTTCTTGTTGGTTCTCTCCATGGGTCCGTTGTTTTGCATGGGTTTTTCTGCCTTCCGCCTTCTCAGTTTTTGTGTTATTTGTCTTGAACTCCAAATGTTATGGAGGCTTATTCTTATTCCCTGCTCTTCCCCTGCTTGCCACTACGTTACTGTAGAAGGGAGTGGAGCTCCCTCCTCCCTGTGCTTCCATGGGGACCTGTTACTCTCTGTCAAACTCTTTGTTGAACCCTAAAGCCTTGATCACTGCTGCTATCTCCTGGTAGATCAAGAATTTCCATTTCTATTTAGATGTGTCATTCCTTTCTTATAGTTGCAGTTTCCTAGGAAACGACTTGTGTTTAGAAGAATTATTTTAATACTCGAAGTAGAAGATTCAATTATTTTATTATCTTAAAGTAGATTTGATTTTTTATGTTTAAATTTTCAAAGTTGTGAATAAATTGTTCTTTTAGAAATTCCTAGTTGTTCCTTGTATTTTACATGCATTTACCTTTCAATACAGCTAGACGGATTAGACTAAATTAGCACTATTATTTTCACATACCGTGTGGACATCCTTGAAATAACTAAATGATTTTTGGGTTGACAATTTAATAAGTGGAAGTCAGTTGGTCTTTTTAAGAGAAATTGAGTAACCCAACAAAGACCTTCTCAAAAAAAAAATTCATGATCCTACGGTATGTCTTTAAGGACCATGAATGTACTCCTACAAGAGAAGTGTGCACTTGCAAAAGGAACTTCTATTTGAGTTTTGAATTCTTAAATAAGTATAAATGGTCTTGATACCATAAAAATTAGTTTTTCTACATAAATTTTCCTACTGCAATGGGGTCCTCCTATAATTGTTGAATGATATTGTATATCTTTTCATCTTACTTCCATTCTATAATTTCTTCTTCCACCCAATCAAATTGTTGAATGGAAATAACACATATTAAAACATTTGTCTCTTCCTATTTCCTTAAGATTGCATTTGCCACAACCGTTTTTGTCCCTTTTTGTAGATAATTTCAAAGTCATAACACAGCATCTTTGTGAGACAATTTTTTTCTCTTTCCAAGATATTTGTTTCTCCAAGGAGTACTTCAAACTATCATGACTTGTTTTTACTTTGAAGTGTCTTCCTATTAGGTATCAATGGCACTTCTGATTTGTATGTAGTATAGCCATAATTTATTTTTCATATTTGAGTTTGAGTATGTTATTTCCTTTAGGAAAGATACTTTTAAAGGCAAAGGGCCTTTATTCTTGCATGAAACCTATCCCAAAACCATGTCACAAGGCATCACACTCCACAACAAATATTTTTGTAAATTCGGGTGTTTCCAAGATGATAGTTGTACACATAACATCTTTAAGTTATTCAAAAGATTTGGTTACTTCTTTAGTCCAAGAAAAATCTTCCCTCTTAAATAATTTTGTTGGAGGTGTTGCTATTTGACTAAAATTCTTAAAAAAACTTGCAATAATATCCTATCAATCATAAGAATCCTCTAAGTTACTTCAAGGTATTGGATATTTTCCATCCCCTAATAGATTTGGTTTTTTTAGTATCCACCTTAACACCATCATGTGATACAATATGACTCAAATAGTCCACTTATTAAACCCCAAAGACACACTTGCAAGGCTTTGCATATGTCATTTTTCTCTTCTAATAATGTCAAGACTCTATCAACATGTTGTACATGCTCTTCCCGAGATATTTTGTAGATTAATATGTCATCAAAAAATACTAGCACAAATTTTGCTAAGGGTTTGAAAATATAATTCATCAAGCTTTGAAATGGTGAAGGTGCGATTGTATGTCCAATTGACATAACATAATTTAACTCATAATTAACTTGATGTGTTTTAAAGGTTGTTTTGGAAATGTCTTCTTTCCTCATTCTGATTTGATGATATCAAGAACAAATATCCAACTTGGTAGAGGAAATTTCTCTGTGTAATTTATCTAATAATTCATTAATGATAAGAATATGAATCTTATATTTTAGTTTCATTTTGTTGAATTGTCTATAATCTAGACACATACAACATGAATCATAATTTTTTATAACCATCACCATTGGTGAAGAAATTTTTTTATGTCTAGGTTGAATGATGCAACATCCTCTAACATTTCTTGGACCATATGCTCAATCTCACTCTATTGTGTGTGTGGACATTTGTGAGGCCTAATGTTAGATGGTAGACTTCGAGGTTACAAATCAATAACATGGTCATGATCTCATATAACAAGAAGACCCTTAAGCCTTTCTCCAAATACCTTAGCATGTTTTTTGATAACCTTTGGTAGATCCACTGGAGTAAAGGATATAGATATTTGAACCTCTAATGAACATGATTATGCAACTACACCTTGGTGCCCCTTTTCAAAAAAAATTGTCATGCTAGAAGAGATGATCACGTTACTAGGTGTGCCTTGGATACCTCTAAGCTCATTATACTTTCCCTCTAAGAAAAATATTATGAAATTATATCGAAAATTAAGGTCCATTGTTTCCAATGATTGTAACCATTGGACCAACCTCATGTTTGATGCTTTCTTTTAAAGTTACCATAAATGGATCTAACAAATTATCTTGTAAAATATTATTTACTTTAACTGTCAACTTTTAGAATTGTTAAATGTGATCTGTAAGTAGAGCATATTATCAAAAAATTATGAATTGACTAAAGACTGTATTTTTCTTAATATTACAATAATTTTCTATCAATTTATCTATAAAAATGGACCAAGATATAACAAAATTCTTTTTTCTTTCACAAATTAATTAATACAATAGATGTTGGTCTTCTTCTAAAAACATGGATGAAATATTTACCTATTGTAAGGATGCCACTTTTTTTAGATCAATGTATTATTCCATATGGAATATCCATGTTAAAGCATCATTACCATCAATTTTTCTCATATCGATCTTTGGAATGTAGTAATTCCTTGGCGCTGATTTGAAGCCTTGATGATGTGGATCTTTGATTCAAAATTCTTGATTATGGCTCTATGATTCAAATTTGTGCTCTCCAATTGTGATAAATCACTCCCCATATGAAATTGATTCTCAACAAAATCTTTCTCCTTATGTTCATGATTTCCTTAGATCTCCACATTGATTTTAGGAGGTCTCCCCAAGATATCACTTTCCATTGCAATAATGGATTTATATATGTCTTACATATTTTCATCAATTTAATTTTCTATTCCTTCCTTATTTTCATTCATCTTCTCTTCCATTTCTCTTTTAATATTTTCTTGAGAACCTGAGAAATCCACCTTTTTCACACATGCTACCATCAATTTCATTAACTCTCTTTCCAATTTAGATAATATAAATTCAAAGTCTTCACTTTCTTCATAAGCCAAGGATGAGCCTTCAGTAGATTTAATTGGTGTAGTAGCTTTATTTGGAGGCATGTTGAAAAATAATAATAAGACTCTTCTTTATTACAACTTTTAGCACAAGAAGAGGGATGTTCTAATCAATAGTCAAGTCACTGGTAGGTTATGTACCTTAATTTTGAGAATATCATAATGGATAAATTTTTATTGATATATCTATGATATTTGAGCCCTTCTTGATCTAAAAAATTATTCTGTAATACTATGAAATGTGCAATTCAACAGGCATGAACTGAATTTGTTTTGACAAGTGAAATTCATGACAACATTCCCAAAACTTTCTTCTTTTCAGCCTCTTTCGCCCAAGAGTAAACATATATAACATTCCACATGTCCAACTGTTAAAATATAAGTGTGAAATTTGTACCTGAGGTACTTCTACATGTATCCTAAAATAGATAAATATTTCACAATCTAAAAAGCCCCAAATTGGAAGAAATAGAAAAACCACCAAGTTGACCTAATTAAAATTTATCTCAGGATTGTTCATAAACCCTAACTTCCATGGGGTATAAATCCAAAAGTATAGTGCAAAAAATTCCAAAAATTGTAGTGTACATTCCCTAATATTTTCTTCTTAATATGGTCAAAGTTTCACTATCCTAAATATCAAAGAAAAAACTATTGCAAAATTTCCAAACTAGCTTGTTGGAAATTGATTTCAAGAGCATACAAGAGCTTGGACTTCCTTAAATCATATATCCAAAATTGTAGTGAACCAATATATGAGATTTGAAATAAATTTCTACATTGATTTTCTCTCAATGTGGTCCAAGTTTTCATGGTCTAAAATTTCATAGAAAAAGGTGATAGTTGAATTTCCAAATTGACCTATTTGAGACAGATTTTTGGAGTATTTAGAAACCCTCACTTCCTTGGAACATATCTTCAAAAATATAGCGAACCAAGATTTGAAATTTGAATTGGATATATATAAAGATATATTCTTTGTATTATCCAATTCTCACCGTCTAAAACCTCTCAGAAAGAATATTTATATAAAAATTTCCACAATGACCTTTTTAAACCAATAATACCTAAGATCATCAACTATGATACCAAATGTTATGATCCTTGCACCTTAAAAATGATAAGAACCAATAATTACAGTATTATTCAAGGGGGAAATATCCTTTTTCAACAAATATAATGTACAATACAATATTTGATGATCCTAATGTTAGGTCTCCTCAGTGTATATATAGGAGAGAAAGGGTTCAATTGTAATAAAATAGGACCATGAGGAATTCTAGCCTATATAAAAATATAACTATAGAAATGTAATAACTCAATATATAGGGCTTAATATGGGGTTTTAGGTTTACATGGGGCTTATATAAGGTTTAAAAGAATAGCATGTGTGCGTGTGTGAGATAGAGAGAGAGAGAGCGAGAGAGAGAATGAATGTTGCATGTGTGTGTATGTAAGGACAACAAGGTTGTTTGTTGAATGAGACAATAAGTGAGAGTGACTATGATAATTGGTGTGAATGTTAAAAAGTAGATAAATTGAAAGAAAGAAAAAATGAGTGGATCGCATTCTAGTGAGTGGAAGAAAAGTGCATAATAAAGATTGAATAATATTACAATAAGAAAAAATTAAATTGCAGTGAGAAGCTATATATTTGCAGTCCAAATTATTCATTAGGCGAATTTTGAGGTAAAAAATGGGCCTCAAAATGAAAATTATACCAACAAAATCAAATTTGAGGTAACAAATACAATTCGAGAGTATGATGTCTGTTAGATACCTATACCAATAGGATTCATATTTCATGATTGGAGATCAAAGGTCCAAATATGCTCTGCTTTGATGATGCAAAGATCACATATTTCCTCAGAAAGGACTAATGCCTGTCTCAGTTTCTACATGAACTTACTTTTGATGGATGGCCCAACAGTCTAATCTGGACCATGCCATGCTTTCAATTTATTTGTTGTAGAATAAAGAATGATATCTGTCCAAACTGTTTAATCTTGGCAGA
>APFE031487441.1:5796-17217 GCA_000404065.3 Pinus taeda | reverse complement strand
TGCATCTCAGTCAAGATATCAAGGGAACAACACTCAAAGACCCCATTGCCCAATGGACTAGTTCTCCTGAACACAGAACCTAGGAAATATCAGAAGCATCCTCCCCAACCAAACATTCCTACAACCCAAACACATATCCTACCTAGCCTAAACCTTCACTGCAAGCAGTGACCATACCACATAGAGAGAGCCCTCTCTGACTGCAGCTGGGCTAGAAGCTGCAGCCCAAAGTTGGTTAGTGGTTACCCCGGCCGTATCCTCTTGGGAGTCAAAGAGGAAAACCTGGGTGTTAACAATGTCATCCTAGGGAAAAATATATTTGGAGGGACAAAAAAAACTACTTTTTTAGTTATATTTTGGACTTATCTCCTTGTTCGTTTACTCAAATTTCAAGCATGTACACTAATTAGATGCATAAATGGATATCTCATTTAACGAGTACCCACTTTGCATACTTTTAGTATATCCACACTAATACAAATTAAAGTACATGAAAAAATGTTTTTGAAACACTCATTGGATGTGAAATCTAATTCTGCATCCAATGAGTATACATACTTAAAATTTGAGTAAACCTATAAAGAGATAAGTTGAAAATGTAATAAAAAATGTAGTTTTTATTTATTTCCTTTTAAACATTCATCACACTAAAATTTTATTATTTTCACTATTATTTTAATATTTTACTTAGGAGGCCCATTTTAGACATCAAAATTCCCTAATGTAAACAACTCATACCAAAGAGCTGATTGAGTCTGCAAAACAAAATATACAAACTAGAGATCTAAAATCATATTGGAGTTCTATGTAGGTGGATTCGTGTCTCTATCAAGTTGGATCCTACAAATTTGGAAGGGGATTAGTCTCTCTTGAAAGTGGGTGCTTGCAAACCATGTAATTATATATTGGTGTCAACATCCATCTATAAAGAAGACATCATTTTTAGGATTTCTCCCACATGGGTTTCCATGTTAAATCTCTTATGTTTTGTGCACTAATTAAACTTTGTATGGTTTATTATCTTCTCATTTAAGTTATCAAATACATCTAATATTGAAGGTGAATTTGTTAAATTGTGCAAATAAGTAAGAATATTAATTCACCCCCTTATCAATATTCAATAAGGAGATACTAGGAGAGAGAGAGAGAGAGAGAGAGAGAGAGAGAGAGAGAGAGAGAGAGAGAGAGAGAGATGATAGTGGGGGGATATAGATATAGATGGAATAAAGTTTAGAGAGGAACAAGAAAATATGTAAATGAAAATATAGAGATAGAGAGCATAGGGAAGAGAGAGGAGAGGAGGTAAAGTGAGAGAGGAGAGATAGAGAGGGAGAGAGAGTGGAAGAAGAGAGAGAGAGAGGTGGGGATAGAGAATGATATATAATAAGATATTACACCATATTAGAGGAGTTGCTTTTATCCCGAGGAGGTTCATGCTTGGAGGTTGTTTCACTTATATGGAATTATGTCATTATTATGCTATCTCCCATCACTTATTGTATATATAAGGGAGGATAGAGTTGTTGTATATTTTTTCATTATTGTACTCTATTCATTGCATTATATTATAGAATTATTTCATGGAGAAATATGTTAGCCTCATGAGGAAACTCTAGTAGTATGACATTAATATGCATGAGAAAAACCTAGAATAATAAAAGGGCAGAGAGAGGTTTCATGTATTTTTCATGGAGAGATTTATTTTGTGTGAATTTTAGGTTTGTTCATGTGATGATATGGTTTATGGTATGCATGTAGAACCTAATAGAAGAACATGGAGTTGGTGTGACTCATGATGGTAATTATGATGGCTCTTGTTGTACTACTAGATTTTGTGACCTAGTAGAAGACATGGACAATGGGGCTAACACCTTGAATGATTTTAAAACCTTGTTCTTAGGGGATGCAAGGCTAGGAAAATATAATGGTGAGATGAAATTTATGAGTCTCGAGCATGGTGTGATGCCTTTATTATAAGATAAGTTGGTTATTATATTTTTCATGATGTTCCATAGAGGTGTTACAATTTATGTTGATGTAAGAGTTGAAGGATGAGTATTTTAGCGTATAAACCCTAGGATAGACAAGTATATTTTGAGACTATAACTTGAGTTTTCTTTCCATATTTTTCTATGCAACATAGCTAGGATTTGTAAAATATATGGAAGAAAATAATGCTAGTGTGAAGAGCATATGTGATAAATATTATTGAATCCAAGGGACGACTTGGTCTTGATGCTAGATTTTGTGGATCTTTGATGGTGGCTAGGGTTTTCATGATTTTACCTTGAAAATTTTTGGATAGTTAGAACTTGTACCAATTTTGTGATAAATTTGTACATATGTATTCATTTCTTCTATAAAGTAACTTGCAATCAAAAATTGTGTGATTGCAAATTTGGTATTTTCTTCCTGCGTTGTCTTCATGATTAAGTAATTTAAAAGATTTATCATTCATGTTGATTTCAAATAACATAGATTTGATATTATTATGTGATTCAATATAAAAATTAAAGATAGAAAACATATTTCTATTACATAAATTATTGTAATAAAGTGACTTTTATACTTTGTATATGGTGAGTCCCATCAATAGGTATATTTTGAAGATCATTATGCCATCCTACAACCTTAAACTATCCTTCTCTCACATTAATTTACATTTTTTATTATATTATTATTAGTAACAGGAGTAAAAGGTGTCTATCATAGTATGTGGCATAATGTGGTTTAATTGCAAGAAAAAGAATCATTGTTGGGAAATTACTATGCAGGGGTTGATGGAGACAACCAGGATAGAATCTGGAGGGTTTTTCCACCTCCTTAAGTCCCTAACTCGGCTTGGGATAACAACATCCTCTCTCATGAGTTCAAATTTATTGGAAGTCGAGTGACTCCTAGTCCAAATGAAGCTCAAGAGGGATAAGACCCAACATTTCCGAGATTAAGGAGGAAATCACTCCTACCTTCAAGGGAGCTTCTATCAACTACCCTTTTGTATAAATAAAAAAGAAGAGAATATTATTAGGATTCAAAGTTTTTTTTAAGCTAGGTGTAGCTATTGAGCTTGAAGCTTGACATTTTCACTTTGAACTTTTTTGTGATGTATGAGTCTTTTACTTTTTTAGAATGAGAAGTTGGATTTTAAGCTACATGTGAGTTAGTTTTAGAGGGCTGAGACCCTTGGGTTTGGAACAAACCCAAAGGCTTTTGTCGCTATTTTTTTACTTATGTTTTGTTATTGATTCTAAGAAATTCATTGTTTCTTTCATTTCAGTAGGGACTAAGCTATAAAAACCCATTGTAAGCATCTTCCTCACCTCTCTTGTGGGAGAATGAGTGGAAGGATTCACAAGCTCAGTCCAAAAATATTTCATTTATTATTTCTTGGAAATAGATGAATGTTAGTTGTTTTACTTTACATTTTATTTATGTAGCTTACAAGTCAATTTAGTGATTAGATTAGTTTTATGGCATAAAATAGGTGTTATTTAAATTCAACTCATCTTTTCCATCATCGGTTATCTCATTTTGTAGCCATCATGGATGTATGCATGTGACTAATTATAGGGTTGTGTTGATCTATAGAGAAGGGAACCTTCACCACTTCCATCTTGAACCCATTCATCGTCTCTTTCCACCCTCCATTCTGTCCCAAAACTCTAGTTTCATAAGTCATTTTACCTAGTAAATTTAGGACACCCTGAGAATTCATCATAGTGCAAGACAGACCTCTGAGGGGTCTTGAGCTTGGCTAGGGGTCTCAACCCAACCTCTCTTCATTTTCTTCAACCTCTGTCCACATCGCCATACCCTCAAGACATCATTTTCACCCTCAAAAGGCACTCAGAACACCTCCTGTAGCATTACAAGCCCTCATGTAGTAATATACAGCCTCTTGTAGTAGCCACCTATAGCAAGCCTGCAGCACCACTTTCCTTCATTAGTTTTGATTCCCATTCCCACTTGAGATCATCCAAGATGAATAATGACCCCTAGTTGTGACTTGATGATCAGGGGAAGCTCCTAGGCCACTCCAACCATTCCCTTTCTTTAGTGCAAAACAAAGTAGAATTAGTTTTTTCATCACAAGTATGATGCAAGTAGGCTACTCATTTCCAAGCAAGTACGAACTGTGAAAAAATATGAATCTAACAAACGAAAAATCCTACTGCAGTAAACTAATTTTCATTACCTACTTGTGTTCTTCAATTTAACAAGTTATTTTCAGAATTATTCAGAAAATATTAATGCGAATACATTGCAACCTACACCAATATATAGATCAAGTACTAAAAATAAGTGAGACAAACACACAAAGGACACTTAGTTTTTGACTAAACGTCCATGGAAATACACAATGTGGGAAAACCAGTGCACAAGATATGAGGGTTTTATTATTAAGAAGATTTCTGAATAAAAATAGGGTTCCTAATCTGGCTTATCCAATAGAGAATAAAATTGATAGAAGTACCTCTATCTGGAGACAGATATTATGGCGAATCCAACAACTAGATGAAAAAATCCCATAGGTGATTGTGTTGTCCCCAATGATGTGCAATGATGGCTGCTCCAAGCTTTACATGGGAACTGCATCACCTCCTCTGGGAGTTGCATCACCCTCCCAGTGAGCCTCCCTGACTCAGAAATTGATCTGCTAAACTGTTGCTCAATTTGCCTCACAAAAACCCAAGTGTTGCCTATAAGTGACTATGTCAGCTCCTCTAGCCTATGTGTCACCCTTATGGAGTTGTGTCATCTCTCTCTGGTGTTTTGTTACCTCTCTGCTATGTATTCTCTGCCTTGGACTAAAGTCCCTTTGTCAAACTGCCCCTCTTTGCACTAGAAGCTCACTTTGAAATTCTCAACAAACCACGCCCTAGAATTTTGATCTAGTTCAAGTGCTTCTCTCTCTGTGTGTGTTCTACAACTGACCCCAAGCCTCCCTTTATACTTTTCCTATTGAGAAATCAATAGTCGTGATCTAATCTCTAATCAACGAATAAGATTAAATTAGACTTGATCCTTGTCTCTTAGGTTGTAATACAGTTTTAATATATTTGTAATAGCTGTTGATATTTTTTGTCAAGATATTTTGTGGAAAAATTGTATAAATAATTAATCATTTTAAGTAAAATATGTTGGGATTTGTGATCAGAAAGACTACCATTTATTGTAAATTTGTTCACTGAGTTCAAGTGACCTTTTACAGTAATACAAGACAAGTTGTTTCAGGATTCCTGTGTCATATCTATTTGGTGAAGTGCATCTACTACTCTTTGTTTATTTTCTATGTCTATCATTCTTATGTATTCTCTATTCTTAATTGTTAAACAAGAAGTATAAGTACATAAAAATTTTTCCAAACACTCTATACTCGGTGTTAACAATTGTTAATGTTTCTCAGCTAATATTAATTTAAAGAATTGTTAATTTCTCTTTAACTTGAATTGAACTTATATCTTTTCTTCTATCACACTTGATTTAAACATAAAGGATCTAGTTAGTTTAGCTACCTTGCCCTATGAAACTCCTTTGAATATCTAAAACATATATGCATTATGCTGTAGACACCATAGCCCAATGGAAGTTTCAGGCATTTAATCAACCAATCAATTTTAAAGTCAAACTCTGAACTTTCATAACTAGCCTAATATCTAAATACAACAAAGTTAAATTTGATAGAGAGATCCATCTCTAAGATTAGGAAGGCTAGATCCTAAGCTCCAAAGTGGTTTTGTGGTTACCTTTGTGGTTCTCTTTTGCAACCTCAAAAAATTACAAATTGCTAACAAGTAGGAGGGAGAAAAAAGGGCACTAGATATTTTATGCCCTAGATGCACCAAAAGAAATCCTAGGAATGAATTCCCATTGAATGTCATAGAAGTCTCCCTAGTCTATGAAGAAAATCATGCAATGGAAAAATTCCCTTCTTTTCTAAGACTAAAATATATATACCAAGGGGAAGGTGGGTTAAAACAACTTTGCTTCAGTAATAAAATAATACCTCAAGGACCTCATCCATATTAACAAGGCATGCAAGGTCCACACTAATATTATTATAATACAAATCAGAATGCACCTTTTCAACCTTGGTAAACTTCCAATCATCCATACTGGTCCACACCTCCTTCTTGACCTTCTTCTCCTCCATATCCTCCTCAACCTGTTAACCATCCTTTTCAGCCATATACACCCCAATATTCTCAACAGGGTAACCCATCACAAGGGTGGAGGTCTCAAGTCAACCAAACTCCTACTTTACTACCTCCACCCAAACCTTAACCACAACTCACTCATCCTATTCCACCTAAGCAACCTCAAATGCCTGCTCAACCCAATCTGAACCCGAAAAAAAAGTAAGCACAATAGGTCTACTATGGTGAGACATCCTATCCTACTTATGCTATGAAAATCTAGGAGATCAACCCTCGATCTAGGAGACTGCTCCCAAATAACCACTCACCTTCTCCACTTGAAGAGCCTGAAGAAGAGAAGGGAGAGAGTGATATTCAAGTCAATCAACCTCCTTTTCCTTATAGGTTGATCCGCCTTAGCTAGGACACCCCAGAAGAGGTTGAAATTCTAGGATAATTGAACAATTTATGTGTTAAGATACATCCTCTCCAGGCCATTAAAGATGTTCCAATCTATAATAAGTTCATTAATGAGAAATGTTTCAAAAATTCTGGGAGAAGAAAAAGAGACACCCCCACCATAAATTTTGTTGGGAAACTATCTAATTTGATGCTTGGCAAGGTGATCTTCTAAAAATATCTAAATCCTGGAAGCCTAGTAGTAGATGTGCACATTGACGGCCTTATAGTCCCTAATACCTTGATTTTTCTTGGGGCTACAATCAATGTGATGACTAAGGAAACCATGCTAAAGCCAAATTCTGAAGGGTATTTGAGGAATGCCAGCATAGTGCTATCGCTTGTACACACATCCACAGTAACTCCTAAGGGAATTATTGAATATGTTATTGTCTCTATTAACTCTTGGGAATATACTACTGATTTCCTAGTTCTCCTGCCCAAAACCAATTTTAATGGCTATCATCTCACCTTAGGGAGAATGTGGTTGGCCACTGTTTATGCTTACATTAGTTGTAGGGTTGGAAACATGACCATTGAGAATGAACATTTTCGAAAAAAGATGGTGTTGTATCCACCTGCTCAACCTTCTATTGAGCATGACTTTACCTTGTGGTTAGAAGAGGAGGAAGAGGATGAAATGTATCACTCCACCCCCTAAGCAATCAGCACTCTATATACTATTACAAGAGGGGGCCAACCTAATGAATATGACCTCATTGACCATATCATTCATAGCCAACCTCCCACTCCCATACCAATTAATGAGTTAATGAAAGGATATGGGAGTAATCCTTGGATTGACTTATTCCCTATTGAATCAAGTCTAGAACATGTTAATATTGTAGAGTTTGTCCCATCAGGAACCTTAAATATCAACCCTTCTCTCTCAACCAAAAAAGAAGAACAATTGTGTAATGTGCTGAGGCAACACCTAGATTCCTTCGCTTGGGATTATAAATAAATGAAAGGTGTGAATTTGTTAGTTTTTAATCATCATTTTTACATCAAGGAAGGATGCAAGCTTGTGCTCCAACCCCATAAAAGGATGAACCCAACTCTTAAGGACATTTTGAAAGAACAATTGCAAAAGATACTAGATGTAGGGTTCATATACCCCATTGCAGATAGTGAGTGGGTGTCAATTCTTGTTTTAGTGTCAAAGAAGAATGGGAAGTGGATAATATATGTTGATTACTGGGAACTTAACAAGGCTACAAAGAAGGACCATTTTCCATTACCCTTCATTGACCAAGTCCTATATGGCCTTGCAGGGAAGAAATTTTTCTCCTTCCTCGATGGGTTTAGTGGATACGACCAAATTCAAATAAGCCCTAAAGACCAAGATAAGACCACATTCACATGTACTTATGGGGCGTTTTCTTACAGATTTCTTCCATTTGGTTTGTGCAATTCCCCTTGTACTTTCCAAAGGGAAATTTTGAGTATTTTTGTTGAATTTGTTCGTGACTCTCTTGAAATATAAATGGATGATTTCACTTGTTATGGATGTGACTTCAATGAATCTATCTCCAATCGGTGCAAGGTATTGAAGAAATGTATTGAAATGAATATCTCTCTAAGCGTTGACAAATGTGAGTTCTTGATGAATGAGGGTACTATCCTTGGGGTTTTTGTATACAAGGAAGGTATACAGGTTGACCCAAAGAAAATGGCCATCATCAAAAGTGTCCCTACACCTCAAATCCAAACAAATGAGAGGAGTTTCTTGCAACTAGCTGGGTATTATAGGAGATTCATCAAAGACTTCAGTAAATTGGCTTCACCTTTGTTTGGGTTATTGGCCAAGGATTCATATTTCTTTTGGACCAACAATTTTCAAGATGCCTTTGAAGTGTTCAAAGAAAAATTGACCATTGCACCCATCCTTAGGGGTCCCAAATGGGCATTGTCTTTCCATATCCATACTCAGATAAAGTTGTGGGGGGGTCCTTAGGACAGGTAAAGGATAAGTTGCCTAATGCTATCTATTTCATTAGTAATAATTTGTCTAAATCTTAGTTGAATTACACAGTCACTAAAAAAGAACTCTTAGTTGTCATACATTCTTTAAACAGATTCAAGCACTATATCACTGGGTTCAAACTTATGTTCATACTTATCATGAAACCATTAAATATGTGATGAATAAACCCAATGTCAATGTTAGGATAATTATATGGTACTTATTGTTACAACAATTTGATTTGACTATTATTGAAAAACTAGGGAAAGAAAATGTGTTTGTAGAGTTCTTGTCTAGGTTGACCTTGCCTACAGATAATGAGGAGATGGTGGATGATCAACTTCCAAATAAACACCTATTTTCCATCTCGGTGACTTCTCCTTGGTTTTCTAACATACCCAACTACATGGTTGCTGGGAGTTTCCCTCCTAATCTATCATTGAGAGAGAAAACAAATGTTATAAGGAAAATCTCTTATTTCACTTGGATTGGGGGTAATCTTTTCAGATTAGGACCAGATTAGATCTTGAGGATATGTGTAAGAGAAGAGGAGGTCTTTGACATCCTCTCAGCATGTCATGATGGACCTTGTGGAGGTCATTATGCTACTAAGAGGATAGCCTTTAAATTTTTACAAGTTGGTTACTATTGGCCAACGTATGGGTAAACCAACAACCAGGGATGAGATGCCCCTACAACCTAAAGTTTCCTTAGATCCATTTGACAAGTGGGGCATGGATTTCATTGGATTAATTGATCCACCATCAAGATAGAAGAGGTCCATCATTATGTGCACTGAAAAAGTGGATTGAGACAAAGGTAGTCAAAGCAACAACTAAGAGGAAAGTGGCTAAGTTTTTAAGAGAAAACATCTTCTATAAGTTTGGGTATCCAAGAAAGGTAGTTACTGATCAAGGAGCACAATTCACATCAAAAATTATTGAAGATATCATGAAGCAGTGCCATATCAAGCATAAGACATCCACTATCTATCACCCTCAAGGAAATGGGGAAGTAAATGTCACAAACAAAGCATTGGAGAGCATCCTCACCAATGTTATTAATAGTAGCAGGAAAGATTGGGAAGAGAGACTAGGAGAGCCCACTTGGGCCTACAACACCACTTGGAAAACCACCACTCGATTCACTCCATATGGCTTGGTTTATGGAAATAAGGCTTTTTCTTTCTATTGAGTTTGAATATAACACTTTGAGAATGGCAACTTAGCTGAACTTAGATTTCACTAAATCACAGCAAGAAAGGTTGCTCTGACTCAAAGCCATTATTTTCTATTTCTACGATGTTTTCACTCATCCCATGTGACTCCAACCTCATCCTCATATCTTCTCATCATCTCCCTCAACACCATCATGCGAACTGAATAATCCAAGGGAGGATCAAAAGACTGCTACAGGAAGAAACTCCTCCTGTAGCAGTCTGTGCAACTTCAACATAAATCACTGATATTTTTTATCCCACCACCAAAAGGCATGGTGAAGCCTTGTTTGCAACCATGAAGAGACACATCATCCTTCGGATTTATTTCCACCAGAAACAACAACTTGGACATTAGAGAGGCACCTGCACACACAGAACAGAATCAACAATCAAGGTATCATTAAGAATGAAGACATGTAGAGGAAACAAGTCAAAGAGTAAACTACCTCGATACTAATTATATATGGCCCAACTCCATCATGATACCCTTTACAACATTTTGATCCATAGGTAGGCTCAGGTATGGTAACCCGCATCACCTCCCTATGCATAAAATGGCTAAAATGTGTTTCGAGCGAGAAAGGTGTTCTAATAGGCTATAGGTGGCCAATGAACTTGGCCACCCTCTTCTAGTAAACTTAAGTGTGATTTAATTCACCCATGCAATGTGGAAATTTAAACTCAAAATAAATTGGTGTCCTCAAAGTTTTAGGTGATAATCACGAGGAGAGAGAAATGAATACAGTGAGTGGGGAAAATGGTCCAAAAGAGGAAAGTCATTTTAATGCCATGTCACTAGAGTGCTCCAAGCTTTTAACTAAAAGAGGATATTATGAGTTGGGCTTGACTTCATTTGCATCATCACTCATTCCAAAAATAGGTAGAGGAAGGACAAGCTATTGTATCACACAAGCTAAGGTTCCACCGAGGAGTTTCGAACCCTGTATGCAAGTGCTACAGGAGAAAGCTATAGGTAGGCCTCCAAGTGCTCCAGGATGACCAAGAGGAGCTACAAGAGGAATTCGGAGGTGAAAAAGGAGTCACAAGAGAATATAAGAGAACCCTCAAACATTGAGAGAATTCACCAACACTGTCTTGTAGGGGACATCTTTAGAAGACACCAATGGTTAGGTTTCTTTGAGTTGCTCAAGGGAGATGATGATGATCTTGCTCATGAATTTTCCATGGCATTACATTCTCAATAGGAAGACAGTGCCACTACTATTACCAAAGGGCTGACCATCTCTCTCAATCCTGTAACAATAAGCAAAGTGACCACCTTGCCTCTAAGAATTAGTTGGAGCAAAGAAGACAAGCAAGTGAGTGTCACATATAAGAACAACTTTTTCCTTTCAGAAGAGAAGCCTATATAAGATAGGAATGGAGTGGTAAGAGAGAATTCTAACTTACCCTTGGGATGAGGAATATTACCTTATACTCAAGTATATATATTGTGAAGGGAGATTAAGTGTGGTTTATGCCTACCACTTCAGATTTCTCCATGAGATGAGATTCAAGGAAAATTTTCCTCTTGTTTGGTCAATTTAGTGTTGTCTAAATTTCTATCATAAATTATCAACCCGGGGCTCGTAAGCTGATGAAGTGAAGTGTACAATATATACTTAAGCAACCTTTCCTAG
>APFE031487432.1:2078-13899 GCA_000404065.3 Pinus taeda | reverse complement strand
AAAAGCAAGATTTTTCCTTTTTTTACACAATGACTTAAAGCTGGAAGCTTTATTCCCTATTGTTTTATCCTAATTTTAACTAAAAAAACACAGAAATTCTATCCCCATTTTATTCCATATTTACAAATGAAGATGTTCTAGATGCTCCTGCATCACTAAGATTTATGTTTATAATGTTGAAACCCTAGTCCTCTTAGGTTTTTTGATGAAGTTTGTAAATCATATTATTTTGATGTTTAGGTTTTTGGTATTGTTATGATATAAACCCTAGTTCTTTAAGGTTTATTGTTAATGTCTAATTTATGTATCGAAACCCTAGATATTTAGGGTTTTTTGAATTAGGGTTCATGAATAGAACCCCTATAACATTTATACTAATATCCTAGGAATGAAACCTTAGGTGTATATTTGTTTGTCTGATCAAAACTCTAGTCTGGTCAAAATTATTGTATATTTAACTTTGATGTATTAATGTTTGTGTATTGGGTTTACCTAGTGGATATTGTTGTGAGATGCTAGTGCATGGTTATGAAATCCTAGATGTATGCGAGTATGCTAACTTAATTATTGATACTCATGTTTTAATTTATAAAATCTAGGGTTTGTAACAAATCTCTAGTAAACATTGATATTCTAGGACTATATGATATTAATGATATGGTTTTGATGATGGAAATCTATGGTTTGGAACAAACCCTAGTAAAATCTGTCATAGATTTTATTATAGAAACATTAGATGTATAATAGAATTTTTATTTAATTTAATTACTGATATCTAAGGGCTTTGTTTCTTGAAGATGGATTCTAGGGTTTATGACAAAGCCATAGCAAGGAATTGAATTTTAGTATGTAAAGTATGTGTCTCTTATTGATTATGAACCTAACTAGGCTTAGGTATTTGGTGTCTAAAATTTGAATGTTTGAATGCTTCCATTATAATAATATGATTTAGTTAAATTCATGCTTTCGTATATTTTTACTTTGTTGTACTTGATCTTAAAGTTTTTCATGTACATGATTTTCAAGAAGCTGAAGATAAGCAAGATGAAGCAAGATATAAGAATGATGATGATCAAGATAACGTTTATGCCATGAGAAATAATGAAGCATTCAAAGGTTGAAGTTTCTTTGATGTTATAAAAGAAGGAAGATATTGATCTCCCCAAGTTGAGAGGGAGAATGGATAGAAAAGGTACATCTCCCCAATTGAGAGGGAGGGCACAATAAGTACCTTGAAGAGAGAATGAAACCGAAGGTTCAATAAAAGTAATACATATGGATTTGTGAAGTACTAAGGTTGTATTTAGTGCAACTAAAGAAATAAAATAATAAAACTTCTAACAATATGTACATTGATAACTTAATAATCATATAAGTGGCATCAGGATGATTAATGACCCCAAAGGTTTGTGTTTACTTGTATATATATATATATATATATTTGAAATTTTATTACTGATTGGGGTTGTTTTTGTACCAGTAAATTTCTCCATAAGAAGGTTGAACACTTTGCAAGCATTCTTGGACAAATGTATATATATGGTTTAGTTTATAGGAGAGATGAAGCACCTAATGGTAACATGCTTGGGAGGAGATTTGGCCAACCTATGTGTTGATGTCTAGATTCCAAAGAGGAAGGGTGGTGTTGTTCATGGAGCTCCGACCTTGGATAAACACCTAAATCCATGGGTTGGTGTTAGACCTTAAAATATTGACGGTACCTAGATCTAGCTAAAGATTAATTCCCCTTAGTCCCATCCAGATATAATACCTTGGTCAAGTATCTAGTTCGTAGCACTAAGTGTGTTAGAACTCTTCATAGTTCATTTTGAGATCTTCCATGTACCTCTATATATTTGTAATTATGAATACCTCCCTAGTTAGTGTTGAAGAATGTAAATAGTGTCGGTCTTCATAATTATATTTGATTCATGATGTAATGTATTTGTCAAAAGAAAGAAAAATAAATTTTGTTATAAAAGAAATTGACTTATTAAATTTTATTATAGAAGAAATTGACTTTGTTATAAAATAAATTGCAGGCTTCTAGATTTATGTCAAGTTTTCTTCCCTGCCATAGTGATAGACTTCCTGGGCTTCATTTGTCAAGAAATAAATTTATTTTAATGTAAAATAGGTCAATCATGCCTCCTCAACAAAGTTTTCCTGAAGAAAGGACAAGTCAACCTCAACAAGGGAATTCAACCTCACAAAATCACTATATATTCTGGCAACTCAACTCATTTGGAGGAACACACTCAAAACGTTGGAATTGTAGTAGCTAGAAGAAGTAAAGGGTGTGAAATTCAAGGAGGAAGGAGGAAATGTCTAGCAAAAGAGAAGGAGTTCATTATCTATCTAAGGAATTCTAAATTTTCTCTATCTTGTCTCGCACGTGTAAAAGAACTAAAGCTATAGGAGGGATGAAATCATAGTCTTGAAACTAGGTCGAAATTATGATGTAGTAGGGTCGAACATCTGTCCTTGATGTAATATTGAGGCAATGTTGATGCAATATTTTTGTTGACAGTATTTGAAGGTTGGAAGAACAATTTGATGGCTGACTTAGTGGAGGAGGAAGGTCTTTTGGTTTATGGTCCTGGCCTATCTCAATTTGAATATATTGAAGGAAGAATTTTGGTTGGGTTTCCGCTATAAAGAGGTTTTAGACCTAGCTGAGTGCCTACTTCTGGTGTCTTCATGTTTTTGCTTTGATGATTGCTTGATTAGAAGAAGGTAAAGAAAGAACATAAATAAGAACATAAGAACATAAGAATATCACAATTAATTATCAATACAAGAAAATATTTTTTCCGATACGATTTTCTAGCATCATTTTCATGTATACATGAACAACATTCCCAAACAATAATCCCAAAGTTATATTTATTTTAGTATTTTTTAATTATTTTTTATAATAGTAATTTTTTAGTCTATTTGCATGGTTATTCATCCCCAAAAGAATCACATTCATCCATTATTTCCTCATTTTAGGGACATATGGACCCTTAGGAAACATCACCAAATAGTTGAGGGTTTCAAAGAGGATTTAAGTACTTGCTAATTGGGACTTCAAAGAGGATTTAGACACTTTCTAGTTGGGTCTTAAAAGTGAAATTGGGCACCTGGTAGCTATCCCAACAATTTTTTGGGTAGATTTTAGGGACATTTCATAAAGAGTTTACAAATATTTTTGGAAAATTTAAAGGTTTATATATATCTTCAGTTTTCACATTCACGGATATTGATGATTGGATAATATGATCAATTTCCCCATCCATTATTTTTGTGTTACAATGAAACTAGGTTTATCATATATGTTGCAACTCAAAATATCATTTTGGTATGATAGTTTTCAATTTGATTTTCTGATGATTTAAATATTTTATTTTTAGCAACCAAATTACAAGCAATGTCTCCATGTCAAACAAAAAGGAAACACAACATTCCAAAGATTTTATCCTTGTGATTATTTATCTTATTTTTTTATATCATTTTTTAGGTCATATCATCATTTACATACATGTGTTTCTAGGATTAATTCAAGTTTAGTGCTTCCACATTTTAATTTAAAATGTGAATTTATCTCCTTATAGAACCAAAGTGCTCAATAACGGTTTTCATCCTAGGTCTTAAGACATAATTGTAACTAACAAGAAAAATGAGGAAAAAAAAGCTAAGTTAGAATTTTTTTGTCTCATAAACCCTTCATGGACATTATTGCAAATTACAAAAAATTACACTTAAGTTTCCTAAGCTAAATCACATTAGGTCATTTCTAGTGACCAATAATGGAATGCCATATTTTGGGCAACTCAACTCATTTGGAGGAACACACTTAAAAAGTTCAGATTGCAGTAGCTAGAAGAAGGAAGAAATGTCTAGCAAAAGAGAAGGAGGTAATTATCTAGCTAATGAAGTCTAAATTTTCTCTATCTTGTCTCACACGTGAAAAAGAACTAAATCCGTAGGAGGGATGAAATCATAGTCTTGAAACTAGGTCGAAATTATGATGTAGTAGAGTCGAAAATCTGTCCTTGATGCAATATTGAAGCAATGTTGATGCAATATTTTTACTAGCGATCTTTGAAGGTTGGAAGAACAATTTGAGGGATGACTTGTGGGAGGAGGACGGTATTTTGGTTTATGGTCTTTGTCTATCTCAAATTGAATATGTTGAAGGAAGAATTTTGGTTGGGTTTTCCCCTATAAAGGGGTTTTAGACCTAACTGAATGCCTACTTCTGGTGTCTTCATGTTTTTTCTTTGATGATTGCTTGGTGAGAAGAAGATAAAGAGAGAACATAAATAAGTTAATAAGAACATAATAATATCACAATTAATTATCAATACAAGAAAATATTTATGCCCTTCTAATTTTCTAACATCATTTTCACATATACATGAACAACATTCCCAAACAATAGTCCCAAAGTTATATTAATTTTAGTGTTTTTTAATTATTTTTTATAATAGTAATGTTTGGTCTATGTTGCATGGTTATTCATCCCCAAAAAATCACATGCACCCATTATTTCCTCATTTTAGGGACATATGGACCGTTAGGAAACATCCCCAAATAGTTGAGGGTTTTAAAGAGGATTTAAGTACTTGCTAATTGGGACTTCAAAGAGGATTTAGACACTTTCTAGTTGCATCTTAAAAGTGAAATTAGGCACTTGGTAACTGTCCCAACAATTTTTTGGGTAGATTTTAGGGACATTTCATAAAGGGTTTACAAATATTTTGGGCAAATTTAAAGGTTTTTTTTGGGTTGGGCGCATATATCTTCAATTTTCACAATCATGGATATTGATGATTGGATAATATGATCAATTTTCCCTTTCATTATTTTTGTGTTACAATGAAAGTAGGTTTATCATATATGTTGCAACTCAAAATATCATTTTGGTATGATAGTTTTCAATTTGATTTTATGATGATTTAAATATTTTATTTTTAGCAACCAAATTACAAGCAATGTCTCCATGTCAAACAAAAAGAAAACAAAACATTCCAAATCTTTGATCCCTGTAGTTATTTATCTTTTTTTTATTATCATTTTTTAGGTCATCTCATCATTTACATACATGTGTTTCTAGGATTAATTCAAGTTTTGTGCTTCCACATTTTTAATTTAAAATGTGAATTTATCTCCTTATAGAACCAAAGTGCTTAATAGTTCTTTTCATCCTAGGTATTAAAACATAATAGTCACTAACAAGAAAAATGAGAAAAAATAGCTAAGCTACAATTTTTTTTTTTTGTCTCATAAACCTTTCATGGATATTATTGCAAATTACAAAAAATTACACTTAAGTTTCCTAAGCTAAATGACATTAACTCATGTTTAGTGACCAATAATGGAATGCCATATAATCCTTTTTTTTTTATTCTCAATCATTTTTAGAATTGACAAGTCCAAAAATTCTCCATAATACTATATAGTATAGCTTGTAATGCTTGAAAGCTTGAAACAACTTTCAACAACTACAAATGCTTATTTTCTTTTCTATGAAAATTTTCAACTTGCACTCTAAAATTGAATGTTGCAGACTCAAAATCTCATGAATATTAAGAAAATCAAACACTTGGCTTCACTCATAACCTTAATATTCCCAAATGCTTCACTCATATCCTTAGATAAAATTAACAACAATTAAACCCTCTCAAAGATGTTTCCTTTCTGCATTGTTCTGTCCTAAAAACTAATACATCTTAATTTTTATTGATTAATGATATTTAAGAAATTATTTAAAATGAAATATTTATGTGATTACCCTATATATTTAAAAATGTATGCAAGCTTATTTGAATTAATTGTTAAGATAATAATAACAATAAAACAACAATAAAAAAATAAAATGATAAAATAGCAATAATAAAATAGCAATAGTGGTAAAATAAAAATAATAAAATAAAATAGTTTATAATAAAGACATAAATAAAAATAATTTTTCATTTCCCAAATAGAAATGCCACCTACTCAAACACAAATGACATGCATACAAATGCATGGAATGGAAGGAAAACGCATGCACTTGTCTAGTTCGAGCCATTCAGAGCAGTCACAAGCTCAAATACAAGCCTAGAGACATACACTCACCTGTTATTCCATCCAACAAGCCTAGAGACATACACTCACATGTTATTCCATCCAACATGTGGGTAGCAAGCTCAAATACAAACAAACATATATATATATATATATATATAAACCTACACACATAGATTATTAGGTTTCATAGTTTATGCTATAATAGTTTGTATTCATCACTACATTACCTTATCTTGTGAATATTTATCATAATTAGTGTGTCTTCTGGATTAATCACATGTTATAGAATGGGTCGACATTTCGAACCAACTAATGTGGTTTATCCTCAGGACAAATGGTGAGAAAAATAGTCTTAACAAAAGATTAAATAGTAGACAAGCATCTAAGTCTTGAGATAGCCATTAAGAACTAGCTAGATAACTAGCTATTAGGGGGTCAAAGACCTGACTGACCCCAAAGATATGAAAAGGGTTTACTCCATTCCTTGCTCATGCGGGATTCTCTACATAGGTGAGACATGTCGTTCCATAAACTAGAGAATCCAAGAGCATGCGACACACATTAGACATAAATGCTCTCGTTCCTTTGCCTTAGCTGAACATGCTGCAAAATCAAAGCATCATGTGTACATTGAGAATTTTCAGGTCATTGGTAGGGTTTATCATTTCCATCATCAAAAACTTAGAGAAGCCATTAAGATTGAGAACCAACCTATCAACCTCAATCGAGATGATGGTTGGAAATTAAGCAGGAGCTGGATTCCTGCTCTCTTCGTAATTTATTTTTAATAAAGGTTATTATCATTTTTTATTTATTTAATTTTTGGTTATATTATTAATTGTTTTTTTTATTATTATTTAGTTATCTTATTATTATAAGATTATTATTTTTATTACCATATTGTTTTTATGTTTTTTTGTTTTTAGTTTTATTATTATTATTATTATTATATTATTATCTATATCTTTAATTATTTTTTTTATTATTTCTATTATTAATTATTTTTTTATTACTAAAGTTATTATTTATTTGTTTTTTAATTTTCATATATATATATATATATATATTGGAATTTATTATATAAACTAAAATCAGATATAATTTAAAAATTTTACCTAATTTTAATTATATATATATTATTATATATTATATATTATATATATATCCCTTAACTATTTCTTAACCCCTTTAACTGCTAGTTCTTAACAGTTATCTCAAGACTTTTATGCTATTTAATTTTTTATTAAGACTATTTTTTTCACCATTTATCTTGAGGATGAACCACATTAGTTTGTTCAAAACTTCGATCCATTCTATGATTAATCTAGAAAAGAAACTAATTATCAATATAGATTACAAAACCCTGAAATCTAACCATATTTATCATATACTGTATAGGAGGCGTGTCCAAAGAAACTAATTATCAATATAGATTACAAAACCCTGAAATCTAACCATATTTATCATATACTGTATAGGAGGCGTGTCCAAGATTAATGTGAGATTAATATCGAAGCATTATTCCATTGGACATTGTTAACCTGTTGAGAATGTTCTCCTGACCTATTAATCAAGGTGCCATTCATTGACTGGGGACGGCCGCAAATGCAACAGGTAAATAGGTTTCTCTTTTCAAAGTACGCTGTTTTCTTGGGTTTTTTATTTGTGTTTTTTTGGTTTTCTTAAGTGCAATCTGTAATCAATCCCTATGAGCAATGACAATATAAAAGGACCATATGCTACCGTATTACGGTTAGAGTATGGCGAGAACAATTTTCTTCCTTATACATAGGACATAAATCGGTGACTACGAAATCCTCCTTGCTATTCGAACAATTCTTAGTTTTCTTTGGCTTTTAATATCTATACGAATTTTACTTTTGGTTTTATAAAACCGTTAACCTGTATTTCAGTGAAGTCGCTCATCCCATATCGAATATACACCAACACACAACGTTGACTCATATCCAACTTTAATACAATAATGGATTCACTCCCACTTGGCTATAGTCATCATTGTTTCCTCCATATTCATAGTTGGCCTAGGATGAGGATGAATTCAGAAATTCACAAATTGTGATTATCCAAGTTTAATAATTATTTACGTATACCAGATAATATGGTCTGCAAGAGTGTTGACTGTCGACTAGGCTCATTTCTATATTTAACAATACGTTTACTTAATATTCATAGCTGCCCCAGGATGAGGATGAATTGAGAAATTTGCAAATTGTGATTATCCAAGTTTCTTAATTATTTACATATACCAGATAATATGCTCTGCAAGAGTGTTGACAGTTGACTAGGCTCATTTCTATATTTAACAATAGTATTTTTTAGTATTTTTTAAGAGCATTGGGCTAATAATTCAATGTTTTTTTTCAATGTAATTAATTTTATAATACTAACTTTCTCATTTTAGTAGGATGTTTCAAACATTTCAAATCTTGGGTTTAACGTTTTATACTTTTGTGTTAGTTTTAATAATACAATATTGAATTCTATAATCAGTTCTAATAATAAAAGTTTAACCATAAAAATTTAGAAAAGAAAAGGGAAATGGAATAAATAAACAAATATATGGTTACAAATAGAGAAGAAAAAGGGAAGCTTGAATTATACAACCAGAATAAAAAAAAAAAAAAAAACATGTTAAAATAGAGTTTGATCTTTATTTTTTTAAGAATGTATTTTAGATGAATAAAATTTCATGTAAAAGTTTGGAAAAATTAAATTTTCAAAAGATACAATCAATTTTCAATATTTTATTGATGCATAAAAATTATGTTTATAAACAATGTGAAAAAAATTTAATAGTACAAATTCTCCAAATACCAAAATGGAATCCAATCACCAAGTCCAATGACCAGGTTGTAGAAAACTCAATGTATTGCTCACAACTTTCAATCAATCAAAGTCCAAAGTCTAATAGTTGTTGAATGTCAAGATTTATTTTCCATCTAAGTAACTTGAAAATACGATACTCCATATAATGGATATAATGCATTGAATATGACAATGATTTTACACTACGTTAATTAAAATGTGGTGTATCTATTCCTAAATGCATTGCGATTGATTTTACACTAGAATACAAATTTTTGAGAAAGGGATGATTATAAGCTACATTCTAAAGAGAATATAGTACAAAGATTATATACGACATCCCAACAATGATGGAGTACAAACATGTCATGACTTCTGGAAACAAAGCATGGGGACTATCTCTTTTCCTTTTTAGTCCATGCCGCCAAGCATGGGACTATAGTAATCAAAATCACCTTATTAGTATTAGTTCATTTCGAGTTTTCATCTTATACACCCGGTTTTGTTGGCTAATGATATGGCAATTTATTTCATCATCTTATTTGGCCTCTTGTCGAGCCAGAGAGGCAATACAATGGACAAAACTTAGGAAAAAAAAGCATGTTGCCAGTGTTAAGTGTGGAGCATGATTGTTCAGAGGTCTTTGTTTCAGTCAGATGTATACCTTAGGAAGTTTGTACACCTGTCCACGCAGGGGGGTGCAGGGGGGACTTGTCCCCCCTGCAGGGGTCTAAGGGGGCCAATCCCCCCTAGCTCGGGGGTATGGGGGCCAATGATCCCTTGGCAGGGGTTTAGGGGCAGTGCCCCCGAAGCTAAAAACAGAGGTAAAATTGCCTTATAAAAGTATAGTAATTTCTAGTCAATCTGGGCCGTTCATTAAGCGGATGATCTGACGATAGAAATTATGTTTGTTTAGGGTTTTTTGCCCTAGAAGGCAACGCCCTCTCTTTCTATGAGGGCATTATATTTGAGATTGTGTAATAGATTTGTATTCTCCGAGCGAGAAACATAGAGGTGAGACTGTGAGAGAAAACAAATGATATTACAACAGATCTGTTGTAGGTTGTGTCTCTTCATTTTGCTGGATAATAGAAAGGAAAGATTGGCTGTTCGAGGTGGATGTAGCCCAAACTGGGTGAACCACGTATATCTGTGTTTCTCTTGTTTTATGTGTTTTCTGTGTTTATATTTCTGTAATATTTTATGTGTTCCATTGCTCTGTAATATATAATTTTCTAACAACTAGTATCAGAGCCGAAGGTCTATTTGGCTGATAAACTCGCAAGAAAGAAGGGTTCCTTGTTCGAGTGGGAGCAATAGTGAAAGATGGTAAGTTTAGGGTCGATAAATTTAATGGCCAAAACTTCTCGCTATGGAAGATGCAAATGGAAGATTGTTTGTATTAGAAAGATCTGTACCTACCATTGGGTGGAAAAACAAAGATTCTTACGGGTATGACAAATGAAGAATAGAACCTTCTCAATAGAAAGGCACTCGGAACAGTACAGTTGTGCCTCGCAGCATTGGTCGCCTTCAACATTTTGAAGGAAACAACGACAGAGGGTTTGATTAAGACGTTGGAGAAACTATATGAAAAACCCTCGGCCTCAAACAAGGTATTTATAATGAAATGGTTATTTAATATGAAGACATCAGAAGGTGGATCTATTGCAGACCATTTAAATGATTTTAATACTGTTACAAGTCAGTTATATTCTATAGGGGTAAACTTTGATGATGAATTTAGAGCTCTGTTATTCTTGTGTTCATTGCTAGAAAGTTGGAATGGTTTAGTAATGGCCATTAGTAACTCTATTTCTGGATTTAGTGCTTTAAAGTTTGATGATGTTATCGGTGCTATCCTAAGTGAGGAAATGCGAGGGAAAAGCTCTGGTGAGACATTGGGTAATGCTTTGAGTGTAGAGTCTAGAAGAAGAAAAGTGGAAAGAAGAAAGAGCTCAGAATACTGCAGTAAATTAAGGAAAGGCAGATCCAAGTCCAGATCGGGGATAGTCTGCTAGAAATGTAGAAAGAAAGGACACCTTAAGAAAGACTGTAGATCTTGGAAGGGAAAAGAAGGAGATGCACAGCAAGAAAACAATCATGAGGCAAATGTGATAGGTGAGGTGCTACAAGATGCTTTGATTCTTTCTTTTGAAAATATTACTGATTCCTGGGTGGTAGATTCAGGGGCCTCATTCCATGCCACACCTGATAAGAAATACTTTCATGACTATGTTCAAGGAGATTCTGGACAAGTTCGTTTGGGTGATGATAAACCCTGTAAAATTGTTGGAATGGGTAAGGTTCTTGTAAAACAGCAGAATGGAAACCAATGGCTACTAAAGGAGGTAAGGCATGTTCCAGATCTAAAGAAAAATCTGATTTCAATAGGGTAGTTAGGCGGTGAAGGTTGTGTGACAACTTTCACAGATAAAGCTTGGAAGGTCACCAAAGGAGCCCTGGTAATAGCAAAAGGCGAAAAGGTTGGTACATTGTATTTATGCAATGGTATTTCTAACTCTGTTAATGCTTTAATTTCCAAAGGAGAAGATGTAGCATTATGGCATCATAGGCTCGGACACATGAGTGAAAAGGGGATGAAGATTCTTCACTCAAGGAATTTGTTGCCGGGTTTGAAGAATGTTGATTTGGACTTCTATGAGAATTACATTTATGGAAAACAAAAGAGAGTCAGATTTCTCAGAGTTGGGAAAGAAAAGAAGAATGAAAAATTAGAGCTTGTGCATACAGATGTATGGGGACCTGCTCAGGTATCATCTCTCGGTGGCTCTCATTATTATGTTACTTTTATTGATGATGCAACTAGAAAAACTTTGATTTATTGTATTAAGAATAAATCTGATGTATTTGATACTTGCAAGAAATGGAAAGCTTTGGTTGAGATTGAGACAGGAAAGAAATTGAAGTGTCTTAG
>APFE031487429.1:23604-75673 GCA_000404065.3 Pinus taeda | reverse complement strand
GTAATACACCCTATCCTATTCTGCTTATAGAAGTAGGTATTTCCACTATTGAGAGCCTAGCTATGATTAGGTTTCTGTTGTACAAGCACAAACTCAATAACATAGACGATCATAGACTTCCTAAGCTAGGTTTAAATTCCAGCCAAAACCACCTAAGGCTCAATTGGGGGTGGCATAAAGACATAAGGGCCTGGTTAAACTATTGGGAGATCAACGAGAATGATGCATTGCAAAACATAAATAACATTAAAGATATTGTTACTTCTAAGTTCAAAGAAAAAATGTGGTGTGAGAAAGATTTAGCAGTTAAAAGAAAATCAAGTTATTATAAGAAGGTCATCAACCCCACCCTAGAAGATCAAAAGTATCTTTCTATTTTAACTAGCTCAAAGAAGAAAATTAGTATAGCAAAGATTAGAACGAATTCTCATGAGCTCCATAATGAAACAGGTCGTTGGGCAGTTCCTAAAATGCCATGGATGGAAAGGATCTGCCATATATGTGAGAATAAGAACATCGAGGATGAAAACCACTTCCTCTTAAGAGTGCCCCGCGTACAACCACATTAGATCTCAGTTTCACAATCTTTGTTACAATAATGACCTTCCTAGCCTTTTACAATGTCAAAATTATAGTGAGCTTGGGAGGCTTCTCTCCAAAGTTTTTGAACATAAGAATAAAGTCTTAAATCAAAATAAATAATTTGTTTCTTTAGGTCCGATAGACCAATGTTTGGTCTCAATGAACGTTAACCACCACCATCATCATCATCAATAACATGCCTCAAATATATATTAATGTATTTATATTTTAATAAAATATTTTATAAAAAATTTAATTAAAATAACATTTATCGCTTAAAAAAAATTCTATCATAATAGAGCCACGACATAGGTTGTCTTAATTGGACACCATATTTTGGTTTTTGGCTTAAAATTAATTATAAAACACAATGTAACGACATAGGTTGTCTTCACTGCACACCATATTTTGGTTTTTGGTTTTAAGATTAATTGTAAAACACAATGTAATAGATAAGCAATATGCAAAATCCAAAGTCTTTGTCTTTTTTAAAAGTCTTTGTCTTTTATTTTAATTATATTAAAGGGAGAAAAAGAGCAGTTAATTTTAATTATATAATTGTATAGATTATTATGTTAATTTTCGTATTAATTAAATTTGTCAAATTATTTTTGTCATTAATATTTTTAATTAAATAGGGTAAACATAAAATAAAGTAGGTGAAAAAACACATTAAAAATTCTTAATCATGACTTTGCTCTTAACCATGGACATTCAAAAAACTAATTTAGTAACCTCACAACATTTATATTTTATATAAATAAGTTACCATTCAGAACTAAGGAAAGAATATGTCTAGATTTTAATATTTTATTCTTCCACATCTAATCTATACATTCAAATAATATATATAATGAGTACCTCTCAGGACCCCTTCGCATTATGAAAATGATATCAATGTAAACTTAAGTTCTGCACATTAATAAAGTGCATGGTTATTTTTAATTTTTTAAATATTACTTTGGAAATTATATTGTTTGTGTTTTGAACCTAAAATTATTATTATTTATTTTTCAGGATTGTTGGTCATTGTTTTTAGATTTTTTAGACGAAAATTTCAAGCATTCTCGTTCAATAAAAGAAAAGAGAAACAACTATCCCCAGCTTCAGAATTCTAACTTCAAAAATAGAGATGTTCGTAGAATTCAAAGGACGAATAGCTAAAAAAGACGGAAGGCTTTACTTAGAAACGACCAAAGACTCTAATAACATTTTCGCTCTAAAATTCTAAAAAGGCAGAGAAGAGAACCCAAATTGAGAGAGTTGCCTAATATATATGTGTAAAATCCAAAATTGCTACATGATCTCAGTTCAAGTTAAGAAATACAAAACAAACGAATTTATAAATACAAAAAAAAACAAATCTTGTAATATACCTCGGTAACCTCACATGAGAATGAAGGGAGTTAGAATTTTTTTACACAAATTATCCACAAGCAATTATCCAAATCACTACTCCACATTCCTCATTAACCATTAGATAGCATGTTCATTAGTACATAAAGTAACTTTCAATAGAAGACATTAAGTTGCATAACCATTAACAATTGCTGTTGTAGTTGTAGTATATTAACATAAATTGTCTGATGAACCTTGCATCCATTTCATGATTCCCTTAACCAGATTAATTAATGACATACTTGACATTATGATTATCACATTAGATAAGGAATCAACATCATCAAACTCACACAATAATCAATCACATCATTGAACATCGATATACCCTGTAAACCCCGTAGGGTGAAAACCAACAAATGTTTAATTTTATTATTAAACGCTTGTAAGGGTGTTCACTCCCCACTTAATGGCTTAAAAGGGATTCCATCCCTTATTTATTGTTATAAAATATTACAATGAAATATCATTAAAATACCACATGCCTAGCTAAAAGCTATTACAATTGTCATGAAACCATTTACCTATATATCACCACTCTCTACATCCTTGTGGCATGATTGCTCCATCAGTGTACCATCATGCAACTCGTACTCATGAGCATGACCCGTTAGTTCTTGATCTACCACAATGTTAAACATAATTTTTCTTTGGCACAAACAACCATCATTTCCTGTCATTTTTGTCGTCAACAAGCTTTGGCAGCATGATTAGATAGAGTAGTAGTCAATCAACAATTAGCCTTTAAAAGCGATCCTTTAACATCTATTCATGTGCATACATGAGATGTAAATAAAATATCACAATATGCTTCTTCTAACAATATTGTACATGTTAAAAAATATAATTAGCAAGTATGTGAAAATAATTACCACGTTACTATGATCATTCTCTCACGAGCACACATTCATATCCGAAGGAAATCATTGTAACCATCCATTTCATTTAAAGGATGCTAGCAACTTATCTTTATTTTTCATGCATGTAATTAGATTAAAACATGTTCAAAGAGAGCTAGCCCCTTAGCTTCTTCTTTGCGCATGTAGCTAAGAAATCTTTCCAATACAATAGATATTATTATACATAAAAATGCATGTCCCCTTCTAAGGGAAAGCTAACATAATATCATAGATGCAAATGCAAATCCCTTTTCAAAAGGCATCTTTCCCAAGATAGAGTTATTTATAAAATCTAGTGTATGCAGAAAGACATGTGATGCTCTAAAACAAAACTATTGTGTTAGCCATTATTTCTTGCATGCCCATCTATGTATTTTACAAAGGAAAGCTAGTGCATTCATTGCAAGTAATTACTTGTTCTACTTTCAAAGATCTAACATAATACTTATTCTATTCTTCACACAAATCCATGTTTCTCTTTTAAAAGATATAACACAATAGTTCTACAAATCCATGCATGTAGTCAACTATTGTTTCTATATTTCTACATATGTGTTATTTTCTCATAGTTATTTTCAGTAACCCAACATAGTTTCTCTATCTTTTATGCCGAAACTTCTAATGCATTTTTGTTTTCAAGAAAGTATTATAATCAACCTTTCTTAACCTTTGTTTTAAAATAATAATAATAATAACCTTTTATGTATTAAACAATGCAATTAAATCAAACTATTCAATATACAACACACAAATCATTTATCATTTTACCCACGAAAAAAACTAACTTTTGCAAACCCTTGTAAAGGAATTAACACAATTGACTTATCTTTCAAGCACAAGAAAACCATATTCTTTCCAAAGAAGATGCCTATGACTTATATTATCTCTATACATAGGTTATTATATTTTCAAAAGAACTCTCTTACGCATGAGAATCCATGGGAATATTTTGCATGGATTTATTAAATAGCTAATTTTTACCAACACCATGGAAATATTTTACCATGACTAAACACAAAAACATTGTGATTTTTTTCCAAGAACACCACAAGATTTATTACTCGTCTCATTTTGCATGGTGAGAAAATGAGTTGCTACAATCCATCCTAGATTTTTTTTATCTTGACTTCTTGGTCTTTCTCATGTAAACTTTTTCTTTACCAAGTTACTTCCTAGATTTTTTTATCTTGACTTCTTAGTCTTTCTCATGTAAAGTTTTAATTTACCAAGTTACTTATCTCTATGCAAATATCAATAGCAATAATATTTATATTTTTTTTCTACCAAAACAAATATCTATATGTAGTCACATTTTCCAAATGAGAACCTTAATTCTTATCATTTCCACATGCAAGAAACATATGCAATACTTTAAAGAGAAGTTTATCATTTCCACATGCAAGAAACATATGCAATACTTTAAAGAAAAGTTTAAATTTAATTATTTATCTTTACTGCCACCATTGATGAGCCCCCAAAACTGACTCTCTTTCACGACAACTGAAGTGGGCGTGTTTGAGTTGGTTATTTTAACCCTTTTTAAAAAGAAAGACTAAAATGATAAGGAGATTATCTCGGCCAATCCAATCCACTCCCTCGAATTATTATTCTTCCACTAAAAAAAAGCTATTAAAGTGCACAATAGGAGATTCAAACTTGGTATGAACTCCATTCAGCATTCGAAGTCGAGTTATTTCTAACATTTCATAGTCCAACTCTGGAATGTTGAACAGTCCCTCTACTTCGAGCATGACCTGCACTTCTTCTCCCTCGAAAGATGTCAGTCATAAATCTTTACCTTTTCAGTGAGAGCTATACCCTCGTCATAATGGGCTCTTCTATCGAGTCTCCCCCAATATTAAAAACCCCAACTTCCTTTTATTCATAGCACTATTTTTCCTTTATATTTTCTTTTTTATTCCTTAACATTACCATGTGGTAATCTTGTTTTTCCATTCCATAACAAATTCTTGATTCGTGGTAGTTCCAAACTATTTTAAAAAAAGTGACAGGTTCTTGGCATGAACATATTGTAAGTATGTTAATAATTTAATTTATGTTAACTAGATGTCACGTAGAATGGTTGGGTATATTACATACTCCCCCCTTAAAGAGAACATATTCCTCGGTGTTCATCATTAACTTTTACATATGACACCTATCTAGAAAATCCAAAAATTATCATTTAATGGTATTTTATCAACAATCATAAGTATTTATAGCTACAACAATTTTAATTTCTACTTTTCATCACTTGACCATTACTCAACTTCATAGACGCAAAAACAAAATCTCTATACCAAGTTACCATTACTTATCAATTACTCTTGGAAGTCATGGTCTCTTTTAGGAAAATTCTCTAAGAATGTTTTGACAACCCATCTGCACTTCACGGCAAGTACCTTGTAATATATGACTAACAAATTTGATCACATTAGTCATGCCATTTTCAATAAAATGAAACAATTTTAACTGCCATTCAATTATGTAATGTCTTGTGATATTTAAATCATAGTACTTTTACAAGTACTTAGAGAGCACTAACACTCTAATCATCAAAATGATAAATCAGTGCACTGTATGCACATTGTCTTAGCTCCCACTAAACATATCGACATAGTACTTCTAAACGTACCCAAAGAGCACCTAGCTCTCTAATCACCAAAATAGTCAATAACTGCATCAAGTGAAAATTGTCTTAGCCCCTACTAAAACATTCACAAGATTGGTAATACAATAAAGGAACTAAAATTCCAATAACTCCTTACTGAGCGCTAATATCCTTTCATGTTAAATTTGTATAACATATTTTACACAATTATATATAAAATTCATTTTTGACACACACATAACTAATTAATTAATGTGTTCTCCTACGAGATCCATAATGGCAAAGGAATGATCTTCCCAACCCATGGGAACTAGTTTCCACAACCAGATGGAGTCATTTTCACATCCAGACAGTTTCGTTGACAGAGACCTTACCAGGTCTAACATGGAATTCCACTGGCCAACTAACTCAAGAATTCCAATGACCACATAGGGTCCAATATAAGATTCCTCTGGCAGCGTCCTGCTTATTCCTTTGATAGCGTCCCATCTATTAGGAATTTTGGGCCTCCTCTGTCAGGTTCCAAATCAACAGATTTGCCTCAGCCTTTTTACCCTCTTCACCATCTTGGCCAACTCGTTTTCCTTACTGAGATCATTTATCTCTAGGGAGAGGAAATCCGACCAAGCAACCGCCATCAACCCAAGGCCTTATGGCCTTTCACAATTGTCAACAACTGTCTGGCATGTTAAATTTATCTTTTATCACTCCTGTCCATAATAATTTACATAATGAACCATAAGCACATTAACATTAACAAAATAAACATTAATGTACATCATGGATTTATACTTAACCCTCAACATGGGTCCACAATATCTAGATTGACAAGAAACATACATGTCGTATTCATTCTAATTTTCCAAGTAACATAATCATACATATTATATAACATTATACTTTCTAATTTAAGGTTGCAATGTGATTTTACCTTGACAAGTTTTCTTGTGGCCATTAAGCTACCACTAATTAATCCCATTAGCAACATTAGTCATAAATATGCATCATTTAAAAAGTATTCACATTCTAAACCATTTCCAATTTCCATAGTGTATTGTCCTTAACAAATCGATACATGAAGTAACTACCATAATCACTTGTTTACGAATTGTAATAAGCTTAAATCAAATTCAATTCATGCATATAATTTTTATTAGTTAGTCATTCAACACTAACCAATCACAGCTACCAACCATCTTAATGCAGCCATGGCAAAACTTAATCAACAATTAGTTATTACAATCAAGTCTCACTTCTTGACTCATTGTTTATTTTCAATATCTAAAGGGGTTCTTCTAATGTCCTTTTAAATCGTCCTATTCAAGGATGTTCTCCATATTTTACATTCATGCATTCACTCATTAAAAGTATCGTCCTATTGCAGGATGTTCCACATATTTTACATTCATGCATTCACTCATAAAAAGCCATGCTCATTAAATGTCTCATTAATATTTACATATTTGAAAAAGTTGGTAGTTGATTGTCACGTTCCTTAGTGAGTATTCACAATTTTTCGTAAGTGTGACAAGGGTTTTATTGTCTTTTATCCTCATTAGGATTCAAATGTCGTGAGCATAGTTTTACAACAAACTTTATTACTCACTATTCAATGCAGTTATTAACATGAATCACACATATCATGTCAAAAGTAGTGTACTAGATAAATAAATATGTATATTGTTAGACTCATACCTAAGTTGATGCTTACTAGTAGCATACCTCGATTTCCTTTCTTCTTAAAAATTCCCAAAGGCGCCAGTGATGCAACCTTTAGCTCTGATACCACTTGTAACATACCTCGATACCCTCACATGAGAATGCAGGGAGTTAGAATTTTTTTACACAAATTACCCACAAGTCATTATCCAAATCACTACTCCACATTCCTCATTAACCATTAGATAACATGTTCATTAATACATAAATTAACTTTCAATAGAAGATAGTAAGCTTCATAACCATTAACAATCACTGTTGTAGTTATGTTATAGTATATTAACATAAATTGTCTTATGAACCTTGCATCCATTTCATTATTCCCTTAACCAAATTAGTTAATCACATACTTGACATTATGATTATCACATCAGATAAGGAATCAACGTCATCAAACTCACACAATAATCAATCACATCATTGAACATCGATATACCCTGGAAACCTCGTAGGGTGAAAACTAGCAAACATTTAATTTTATTATTAAACACTCGTGAGGTGTTCACCCCTGACTCAATGGCTTATAAGGGATTCTATCCCTTATCCATTGTTATAAACTATTACAATGAAATATCATTAAAATACCACATACCTAGCTAAAAGCTATTACAATTGTCATGAAACCATTTACCTACATATCACCACTCTCTACATCCTTGTGGCATGATTGCTCCATTAGTGTACCATCTTGCAACTCGTACTCATGAGCATGGACCGCTCTTTTTTTATCTACCACAATGTTAAACATAATTTGTCTCTAGAACAAACAACCATCATTTTCTGTCATTGTTGTTGTCAACAAGCTACCCTAACATGATTAGATAGAGTAGTACTCAATCAACAATTGGCCTTTAAAAGTGATCCTTTAACATCTATTCATGTGCATACATGATATGTAAATAAAATATCACAACATGCTTCTTCTAACAACATTGTACATGTTTAAAAGGATAATTATCAAGCATGTGAAAATAATTACCACGTTACTATGATCATTCTCGCACGAGCACACATTCATATCCGAAGGAAATCATTGTAACCATCCATTTCATTTAAAGGATACTAGCAACTTATCTTTATTTTTCGTACATGTAATTAGGTTAAAACATGTTTGAAAAGAGTTAGTCCCTTAGCTTCTTCTTTGTGCATGTAACTAAGTAATCTTTCCAATACAATAGATATTATTATTATACATAAAAATACATGTCCCCTTCTAAGGGAAAGCTAACATAATATTGTGAATGCAAATGCAATCCCTTTCAGAAGGAATCTTTCCCAAGATAGAGTTATTTATAAAATCTAGTGTATGCAAAAAGACATGTGTTGCTCTAAAACAAAACTAATGTATTAGTCATTATTTCTTGCATGCGCATCTATGTATTTTACAAAGGAAAGCTAGTGCATTCATTGCAAGTAATTACTTATTTTACTTTCAAAGATCTAACATAATACTTATTCTTTTCTTCACACAAATCCATGTTTCTCTTTTAAAAGATATAACACAACAGTTCTACAAATCCATGCATGTAGTCAACTATTGTTTCTATACTTCTACAAATGTGTTAGTTTCTCATAGTCTTTTTCAATAACCCAACATAGTTTCTCTACCTTTTATGCAGAAACTTCTCATGCATTTTTGTTTTCAAGAAAGTATTATAATCAACCTTTCTTAACCTTTGTTTTAAAATAATAATAATAATAACCTTTTATGTATTAAACAATGGAATTAAATCAAACTATCCAATATACAACACACAAATCATTTATCATTTTACCCACCAAAAAAAGTAACTTTTGCAAACTCTTGCAAAGGAATTAACATAATTGACTTATCTTTCAAGCACAAGAAAACCGTATTCTTTCCAAAGAAGATTCCTATGGCTTATATTATCTCTATGCACAGGTTATTATATTTTCAAAAGAACTCTCTTACGCATGAGAATCCATGGGAATATTTTTCATGGATTTATTAAATAACTGATCTTTAACAACAACATGGAAATATTTGACCATGACTAAGCACAAACTATTGTGATTTTTTTCCAAGAACACCATAGGATTTATTACTTGTCTCATTTTGCATGGTGAGAAAATGAGTTGCTACAATCCATCCTAGATTTTTTTTATCTTGACTTCTTGGTCTTTCTCATGTAAAGTTTTTCTTTACCGAATTACTTCCTAGATTTTTTTTATCTTGACTTCTTGGTCTTTCTCATGTAAAGTTTTTATTTACCAAGTTACTTATCTTCATGCAAGTATCAATAGCATTAATAATTATATATATATTTTTTACCAAAACAATATCTATATGCAGTCTCATTTTCCAGATGAGAACCTTAATTCTTATCATTTCCACATGAAAGAAACATATGCAATACTTTAAAGAAAAGTTTATCATTTCCACATGTAGGAAAAATATGCAATACTTTAAAGAAAAGTTTAAGTTTAATTACTTATCTTTACTACCACCATTGATGAGCTCCCAAAACCGACTCTGTTTCACGACAACTGAAGTGAGCATGTTTGAGTTGGTTATTTTAGCCCTTTTTAAAAAGAAAGACTAAAATTATGAGGAGATTATCTCAAGTAGTCCAATCCACTCCCTGGAATTATTCTTCTTCCGCTAAAGAAAATCTATTATAGTGCTCAGCAGGAGATTCAAACTTGGTATGAACTCCATTCGGCATTCAAAGTCGAGTTATTTCTAACATTTCATCGTCCAACTCTGGAATGTTGAACAATCTCTCTACTTCGAGCATGACACGCGCTTCTTCTCCCTTGAGAGATGTCACTCATAAATCTTTACCTTTTTAGTGAGAGCTATACCATCATCGTAATGGGCTCTTCTATCAAGTCTCCACCAGCATCAAAAACCCCAACTTCCTTTTATTAATAGCACTGATTTTCCTTTTTATTTTCTTTTTGATTCCTTAACATTACCGTGTAGTAATCTTTTTTTTTATTCCATAACAAATTCTTGATTCGCTGTAGTTACAAACTGTTTTCAAAACAGTGATAGATTCTTGGCATGAATAAATTGTAAGTATGTTAATAATTTAATTTATGTTAATTAGATGTCACGCAGAATGGTTGGGTATATTACATCCCCCCTTAAAGAGAACACCGTCCTTGGTGTTCATCATTAACTTTTACATATGACACCTATCTAGAAACACCAAAAATTATCATTTAATAGTATTTTATCAATAATCATAAGCATTCATAGCTACAACAATTTCAATTTCTACTTTTCATCACTTGACCATTACTCAACTTCATAGATGCAAAAACAAAATCTCTATACCAAGTTACCATTACTTACCAATTACTCTTGGAAGTCGTGGTCTCTTTCAGGAAAATTCTCTAAGAATGGTTTGACAACTCATCTGCACTTCATGGCAAGTACCTTGTAATATATGACTAACAAATTTGATCACATTAGTCATGCCATTTTCAATGAAATGAATTTAACTACCAATCAATTATGCAATGTCAGGCGATATTTAAATCATAGTATTGTTACAAGTACTTAGAGAGCACTAACACTCTAATCATCAAAATGATAAATCAGTGCACCGTATGCACATTGTCTTAGCTCCCACTAAACACATCCACATAGTACTTCTAAAAGTACCCAAAGAGCACCTAGCTCTCAACTCATCAAAATAGTCAATAACTGCACCAAGTGAAAATTGTCGTAACCACTACAAAGACGTTCACAAGATTGGTAATACAATAAAGGAATTACAATTCCAATAACTCCTTACTAAGCATTAAGCTATTTTCGTGTTAAATTTGCATAACATATTTTACACAGCTACATATAAAATTCATTTTTAACACACACATAACTAATTAATTAATGTGTTCTCCTATGAGAACCATAATGGCAAAGGACTGATCTTCCCAACCCATGGGAACTTGTTTCTACAACCAGATGGAGTCATTTTCACATCCATACAGTTTCATTGATAGAGACTTTACTAGGTCTAACATGGAATTCCACTGGCCAACCAGCTCAAGAATTCCAATGACCACATAGGGTCTAATATATGATTCCTCTAGTAGCGTCTTTCCTACTCCTCTGATAGCATCCCATCTATTAGGAATTTTGGGCTTCCTCCAACAGGCTCCAAATCAATAGAGTTACCTCAGCCTTTTTACCCTCTTCACCATCTTGACCAACTCTTTTCCCTTATTGAGATCATTTATCTCTAGGGAGAGGAAAACTGGGTAAGCAACCGCCGTCAACCCAAGGCCTTATGGCCTTTCACAATTGTCGACAACTGTCTGACATGTTAAATTTATATTTTAGCACTCTTTTCCACAATAATTTACATAATGAACCATATGCACATTAGCATTAACAAAATAAACATTAATGTACACCATGGATTTATACTTAACCCTCAACATGGGTCCACAATATCTAGATTGACAAGAAACATACATGTCGTATTCATTCTGATTTTCCAAGTAACACAATCATGAAAATCATATAACATTATACTTTCTCATATACATTTGTAATGTGATTTTACCTTGACAAGTTTTCTTGTGGTCATTAAGCTACCACTAGTTAATCTCATCAGCAACATTAGTCATAAATATGCATAATTTAAAAAGTATTCACATTCTAAATCATTTCTAATTTCCATAGTGTATTGTCATTAACAAATCGATACATGAAGTAACTACCATAATCACTTGTTTATGAATTATAATAAGCTTAAATCAAATTCAATTCATGCATATAATTTTTATTAGTTAGTCATGCAACATTAACCAATCACAACTACCAACCATCTTAATGCAGTCATGGCAAAATGTAATCAACAATTAGTTATTACAATCAAGTCTCTTCTTGACTCATTGTTTATTTTCAATATCTAAAGGGGTTCTTCTAATGTCCTTTTAAAACACTTTGTCTTCCTATTCAAGGGTGTTCCCCATATTTTACATTCATGAATTCACTCATTAAAAGTATCATCCTATTGAAGGATGTTTTACATATTTTACATTCATGCATTCACTCATAAAAAGACATGTTCATTAAATGTCTCATTAATATTTACATATTTGAAAAAGTTGGTAGTTGATTGTCACTTTCCTTAGTGAGTGTTCACGATTTTTCATAAGTGTGACAAAGGTTTTATTGTATTTTATCTTCATCAGGATTCAAATGTCATGAACATAGTTTTGCAACAAATTTTATTACTTACTATTCAATTAAGTTATAAACATGAATCACACATATCATGTCAAAAGTAGTGTACTACATAAATAAATATGTATATTGTTAGACTCATACCTAAGTTGATGCTTACTAGTAGCATACCTTGATTTCCTTTCTGCTTAAAAATTCCCAAATGCGTCAGTGCTGCAACCTTTAGCTATGATACCACTTGTAACATACCCCGATAACCTCACATGAGAATGCAGGGAGTTAGAATTTTTTACACAAATTACCCACAATAATTATCCAAATCACTACTCCACATTCCTCATTAACCATTAGATAGCATGTTCATTAGTACATAAAGTAACTTCCAATAAAAGACAGTAAGTTGCATAACCATTAACAATCACTGTTGTAGTTATGTTGTAGTATATTAACATAAATTGTCTGATGAACCTTGCATCCATTTCATGATTCCCTTAACCAAATTAATTAATCACATACTTGACATTATGATTATCACATCAGATAAGGAATCAACATCATCAAACTCACACAATAATGAATCACATCATTGAACATTGATATACCCTGGAAACCCCGTGGGGTGAAAACCAGCAAATGTTTAATTTTATTATTAAACACTCGTGAGGGTGTTCACTCCTCACTCAATGGATTATAAGGGATTCCATCCCTTATCCATTTTTATAAAATATTACAATGAAATATCATTAAAATACCACATACCTAGCTAAAAGATATTACAATTGTCATGAAACCATTTACCTACATATCACCACTCTCTACATCCCTGTGGCATGATTTCTCCATGAGTGTACCATCTTGAAACTCGTACTCATGAGCATGGACCGTTAGTTCTTTATCTACCACAATGTTAAGCATAATTTTTCTTTGGCACAAACAACCATCATTCCCTGTCATTGTTGTTGTCAACAAGCTTTGGTAACATGATTAGATAGAGTAGTAGTCAATCAACAATTAGCCTTTAAAAGTGATCCTTTAACATCTCTTCATGTGCATACATGAGATGTAAATAAAATATCACAACATGCGTCTTCTAACAACATTGTACTTGTTTAAAAATATAATTATCAAGCATGTGAAAATAATTACCACATTACTATGATCATTCTCACACAAACACACATTCATATCCGAAGGAAATCATTGTAACCATCCATTTTGGTTAAAGGATACTAGCAACTTATCTTTATTTTTTGTGCATGTAATTGGATTAAAACATGTTCATAGAGAGCTAGCCCCTTAGCTTCTTATTTGTGCATGAAACTAGGTAATCTTTCCAATACAATAGATATTACTATTATACATAAAAGTACATGTCCCCTTCTAAGGGAAAGCTAACATAATATCGTGCATGAAAATTCAAATCCCTTTTCAAACGGCATATTTCCCAAGATAGAGTTATTTATAAGATCTAGTGTATGCGGAAAGACATGCGTTGCTCTAAAACAAAACTAATGTGTTAGTCATTATTTCTTGCATGCACATCTCTGTAGTTTACAAAGGAAAGATAGTGCATTCATTGCAAGTAATTACTTGTTTTACTTTCAAAGATCTAACAGAATACTTATTCTTTTCTTCACACAAATCCATGTTTCTCTTTTAAAAGATATAACACAATAGTTCTACAAATCCATGCATGTAGTCAACTATTGTTTCTATACTTCTACATATGTGTTATTTTCTCATAGTTATTTTCAATAACCCAACACAGTTTCTATATCTTTTATGCAGAAACTTCTCATACATTTTTGTTTTCAAGAAAATATTATAATCAACCTTTGTTTTAAAATAATGATAATATTAACCTTTTATGTATTAAACAATGCAATTAAATCAAACTATCCAATATACAACACACAAATCATTTATCATTTTGCCCACCAAAACAAGTAACTTTTGCAAACTCTTGTAAAGGAATCAACACAATTGACTTATCTTTCAAGCACAAGAAAACCATATTCTTTCCAAAGAAGATTCCTATGACTTATATTATCTCTATGCATAGGTTATTATATTTTCAAAAAAACTCTCTTACGCGTGAGAATCCATGGCAATATTTTTCATGGATTTATTAAATAACTAATCTTTACCAACATCGTGGAAATATTTTACCATGACTAAGCACAAAACCATTGTGATTTTTTTCCAAGAACACCACAAGATTTATTACTCATCTCATTTTGCATGGTGAGAAAATGAGTTGCTACAATCCATCCTAGATTTTTTTTTTTATCTTGACTTCTTGGTCTTTCTCATGTAAATTTTTTCTTTACCAAGTTACTTCCTAGATTTTTTTTTATCTTGACTTCTTGGTCTTTCTCATGTAAATTTTTATTTACCAAGTTACTTATCTTTATGCAAGTATCAATAGCAATATATATATTTTTTTTTTACCAAAACAAATATCTGTATGCAGTCTCATTTTCCAGATGAGAACCTTAATTCTTATCATTTCCACATGCAAGAAACATATGCAATACTTTAAAGAAAAGTTTTAGTTTAATTAGTTATGTTTACTGCCACCATTGATGAGCCCCCAAAACCAACTCTCTTTCATGACAACTGAAGTGAGTGTGTTTGAGTTGGTTATTTCTTCCATTTTTAAAAAGAAAGACTAAAATGATGAGGAGATTATCTCGAACAGTCGAATCCACTCGCTGGAATTATTCTTCTTCCACTAAAAAAAAACTACTATAGTGCCTAGCAGGAGATTCAAACTTGGTGTGAACTCCATTCGACATTCGATGTCGAGCTATTTCTAACATTTCATTGTCCAACTTTGGAATGTTGAACAATCCCTCTACTTCAAGCATGACCTGCACTTCTTCTCCCTCAGAAGACGTCACTCATAAATCTTTACCTTTTCAGTGAGAGCTATACGCTCGTCATAATGGGCTCTTCTATTGAGTCTCCCCTGTCATCAAAAACCCCAACTTCCTTTTATTCATAGCACTGATTTTCCTTTTTATTTTATTTTTTATTCCTTAACATTACCAGGTGGTAATCTTGTTTTTTCATTCCATAACGAATTCTTGATTCGTGGTAGTTCCAAACTGTTTTCAAAACAGTGACAGGTTCTTAGCATGAACAAATTGTAAGTATGTTAATAATTTAATTTATGTTAATTAGATGTCACGTAGAATCATTGGGTATATTACAAATCTCTAATGTTTATAATACTGTAGAAAAAATTCCAGACCAGAAAAAAATAGATGAATAAAGACCCAAGTCACAAAAAATTACATCCCTATGACATTAGAACAACGTGATCCTTCAACAAAATGGGTGAACAAAACCATTACAGTTCAGAAGGCTTCCCACGCATTAAAAATTTAAAACCCTCCTAGCTATGCAAAAAACATGCTTGACATTCTATCTGTCAATGTAGAGATCATTGAAAACCAAACATAATTGGATGAATTTAAGAATTTATAGGTGTCTAATCCTACGATTTGGACTTTTCCCCCTAGAATTCTCTGAGAGAATTTTTGTTTGACTTATTAGTCCCCGCAACTTGCGGCATAGGACTATAGCAATCAAGTTTTAATCTTAGCATTAATATATTTTCAAGTAACTAAAGTTTGTCATTTCCATTTCATGAAATACTATTGATCAACCTATCAAATGAAGGCATTGGTTTTTATGGTTTTTACGGTGAATAAGAGTCTTTGTCATCTTATTTGGCTTCTTCTCAAGATGAAGAGGCTATAAAGGTTATATATTAAGGACTGGTTTCATTAATATTTTCAAAAGATAAACTAATGCTAGTATTAGTTCCTGGCATGAAATGTTTGGATTGCGAGGGGCTCATTCAATTAGTTACCAAAGGTGCTTGGTACCATGATGGTTAGGAAAGTTCGCCTCCACTCATCAACTTTCACACTTTCGTATAGATAATTCACATGTTTAAACACATAACTAACACATGTTGAAATTTTGAAATGTTGAAATTAGTTTGCATGGCAGTACCCATTTGTCCACTCCTAAAGATTATATCGCAACAAGACTTCATTAGATTTTTTGCATATTTCACATACAGGAATTGCTCCAATGTTGGATGCTTTGATTCTCATGGCTCTCATGGCAGGATGTTGAAGTCACACTACAGATATGGCAGGATGCTTGAGCTACACTGTATGGAGAACAAAAAACACAAAAAACTAAGGTGATAACACAATGATTGAGAACACGAAGAACATAAAACTAAGGTGGCTACTACGACACTAAGGCTAATAAAACTACAACTATAATAGCCTTCAATACATGGGAGAACACAAAATGAACACTAGATTATTGCAAAACGAACACTAGATTCTTCCAGTGAAGTAATTGAGAATAATAGGGGTAGGCTCATCTCTAAACTCAAAACTCATACTACTTTGATTATGGAATTTAACCACCAGCGACGAGCTTGCTCGATCTGTGTCAACCCAAAATACAAAAGCTTGATCCCAACTACAATCCCCGTTATTTCTCAGAGATGTCCCTTTTGAATAATAAAATGCTTCCAATGGGATAGCCGCAGAACACTCAAAAGAGGGGATAGATGATAGCAGTTAGTCTTGTATATGACACATGCACACTAAGGCATTTAACTAGACCGATTATTTCAATCCCATTGTACAACTTCATATTACGTTGTACTAATCAATTTTTCCTCAATCTGATTATCCATATATATATTGCATATAAATTTGTATGTTGGCGAATTTCCTTCAACGGAAACTGTTCTCACAGCTCCCGACCACAGAAAGCCAACAAATTGATCAGAGAGAGAGTTTGTAAATTACTATATTTTCACTTCAAATATAAAGCTGAAACAACTATTTTCTTAACTATTTTCTTACTTGGATTTGTAAAAATGAATACAAATGCAATTTTAGGAATTATGTAGCCTTGCATACAAGAAAGCCAAATTTCGAAGTGCAAATCAAGCAACGTAGACTTATTATGATGCAAAATTACATCGCCTCATCAATATGACCATACTAATGAAAAATAAATCTCTGTATTAGATTTATACATTGAGAATCATATACCATGATTATCTATAGCCCAAAAAATAGTTAAAACTTGACTTAAATAAGTGTTTTCTTTAATCCTCATCACATGGAAAAGGATGCAAAAATATAGAAAATAGTACATATTTTGTAGAATATACGTGCAGGTCACTTGTTTTTTCTTCGTTGTTACTTTTATTGGTCTCATAGAGGATCTTCCTCTTATTGTAGAATTCTTCTCTAAATGCTTCTGCCTCATCCATAATTTGATGCAACCTCTCCTTCTAAATACAAGTTGAGTGTGAAACATCCAAGAGTATCTAGACACAATACATGAAGAGTCTGAAACATCCAAGTGTCCAAACACAATATAAGTGGAGATACAAGTGGAAATTATTTGAAACAATATCGGTGATGAAAAGAATTACAGGCCTGAGGGCGAACTTTGCACAAATCATTTTAATTCCTTTCTCATTTGTTTGTTTTATCCTCTGAAGAGTTCACGGTTTTCCCTCCACCTGTTCGATAACTGGTTTCCCTGCACTAGTTGTTCAATACTTTTTTATTTCCATATTCATGATGATGCACATGGAAATTGTGATTCCTCATCATGTCTGAGCAAGTGTTCTATATAATGTATTGGGCAAACAAGGCACCTTAATTATTCATCCAGAATGTAGTGACGAAGAAAAAGCAAAGAATGATTCGGGGTAACTATTGATCGACCTGGTTCATCAACAGAATGTTCATGCCTGTTACACATTGTAGGTTGGGCTTCGACGTTGACTCCATTTAAACCCTCCCCCTTTGGGTACTCGGTCAATAGAAACATAGCCCTGGTATATGCAACGCTTATTTATGTACAAAACTGATATGAATGTATAAACTTGAAGATTTTTTTTTAACAATTTTGCAAGTGTAAATTATATGTGTTTTAGGTAGAAGATAAATTTGCTAAACACATAAAGATGATTTTTATCTTAGTTTTGCAGAAAATAAAGAAGACATCAGTACCATAACAATATACACAAGACATCAAATGATAAAGGAGTTCACCCCTCTTGGGCTACATCTCCTGGTCTAGCTTCCAATGTTGGGAATTTTTCATTATGCTCAAAAATATGTGTTTACATCAAGTTATAGTGCTCATAATGCTAAAAACATGTCTCCAATGGCTCCATAACAGTAAAAAAATCCCCATTTTGGGTTCTTTTTGCACCTCATTTGGCCAAAAACTCAGAAAGTTATGCTTGTTTCTTCATTTTCTCAAACTCTATGTAGTATACCTAGGGGAATAGTACGGGGTATAGAGGGAGGTACCCAAGGGAATAATGTAATAATGGGATGGACCATAGTTAATAAATAATGTGGTTAATCCACATCAAGTAAGGGACCACAAGTAGTTAGCAATAATGTGATAAGCCCATGGTATTAGATAGATGGTATTAAGGGAACCATGGTAATGACCTGTGCTATTGTATGTATGAGGCCTATATAGAGGCTAGAGACTCCTCATTGAGAGATGTCAAGGAATATTGTATTGGCAAGCATATGGCTTGTGGAGTGTTCTCCTTCCTTAAGGAGTAGTTGTATGGTGTTGCCCTACCTCAAGGGTTTGATCAATAAAGAAGCATTTTCTATATCTTGTCTTGTTATTTCTGGGTTTATTTCTATTATTATATACTTGTAGGTCAGATCTACTACAAGTGGTATCAGAGCACTTTCTTGAGCAAAGTGGATAATTTTTATTTTTATTTTTGCACGAATTTTTTGGGGCAGCGAGTTTCCAGATAAAATATGTACGTTCTGGTGCAAGATTCAAAGAATCTAATTGCAGATCTAGATTCTTTGCGAAAAAATACCCAATTTCAAAAAAACAATCGGCCGAATCAGAGTCCACATGAGGAAGATATTGTTGATTTAAAAATCAGTTGTGTTGTAGAAAATGTTTAACGAAAATTCGTGGACGGAAGACCTCCAGTTAATTTCTGTAGTTTTTGTGGGGAATTTTGAGAAACTAATTGCAGATCTTAGATCCCCTTGAAAAAATACTCAATTTCAAAACAAAAAGAAATCGGTCGAATCAGAGTCCGGATGAGGAGATATCGCTGATATAAAATCTATTCTTTTTTAGAAATGTTTGTGATGGTGGGACAGTTGCAGCACGAATATGAAATTCCAGTGCATAGATCAGGATTTCTATCATGTGGGAAGATGTAAAATGGTTGTTCCATTTCTGAAAATAGGTCATTATAAAGATTCTGAGCAATATTGATCGAATTGTAGCCACTTTAAATTTTCGCCAAGTGATTTTTTTCAAAACTCTCTTCGTAGCTTCTAGAAAGATGTTATTTTCAGGAAAAGATGATGGCCCTACTATTGAAGAATTCATAAGTAGTGAAAAGGAATTATATGGGAAAAAATGGAAAAATTCAGTATGGCTTGGTTTGGAGGATGAGGCTGCCAAACAGATGAAGAGTTTGAAAAAGTCTTTTTAGACAAATGGTCTCATGCTAGAAAACAAGAGAATGAGACATGTAAGGGGTTATTTTTTACTAGTATCTCCTCATTACAAGTTCACGGATGTATTCAGAAGGAGAAAGTCTTTTTGTCTATTAATCCTAGTTGCAAGTATAATATTATTAATATTCATTTGGCTAAAAGATTGCAAGTACTAGCCAAACAAATGGAGCACACACAGGTTAATAATGAGGAGGTACAAGTTTATAAAGATTTGAAGATTTCTATGGATAACTATGTATTGCATTCTGATTTTTATGCTTCAGATATGGCTAATGTGGAAGTTGTTTTGGGATACCCTTGGATGGAATTTGTTGGTTCTACCAATATTAATGTGCAGAAGAAATTCCTGAAGCTCTGGTATAATAAGAAGAAAATTACATTACAGGATATTCCATCAATAAACAGGTAGAGTCCAAGGAGGACGAAGCAGAGGATATGGAGGCAGAAGCACAAAGCTGTAATGACACTGACACATCATATGATGAGCCTTTGAGGGTTGACAAGCAAACACAAACATCAAATTAGGTATCAGAAAAAGCACCAGAAACCACTCATGCACCAATGGTAGAGGAATTCAATAAATATATTCCATTAGTTAAAGCTTCAACATATCACCACTCACATCACCAAATGAGACAAAAACCTACAAGATGGCAGTGAATCAACAACAAGGACAACAATCCCTGCATGACAGATAGAGAGGGGCAATGATCCACCCACAACGCACTAACATAGAAGAGCCTGCAGGGTCAAATTCCATCTCAAGCGAGTGAGTCACTAGCCTGATCGAGGGTTCATCTTTCTCTTGGATGGCTAGATGCACGTGCATGGTACTAGTGGACTACTTTTTTGAGTAGATCTTATTATTTGTGTTCTTCTTATGTTTCGGGGACGAAACATGTTTGGGGGGGTGGAATGTAGTATACCTAGGGGGGATAGTATGGGGTATAGAGGGAGGTACCCAATGGAATAATGTAATAATGGGATGGGCCATAGTTAATAAATAAAGTGGTTAACCCGCATCATGTAAGGGACCACAAGTAGTTAGCAATAATGTGATAAGCTCATGGTATTAGATAGATTTTATTGAGGGAACCATGGTAATGATCCATGGTATTTTATATATGAGGCCTATATAGAGGCTAGAGACTTCCCATTGAGAGATGTGAAGGAATATTGTATTGGAAAGCATATGGCTTATGGAGTGTTATCCTTCCTTAAGGAGTAGTTGTATGGCATTGCCCTACCTCAAGGGTTTGACCAATAAAGAAGCCTTTTCTATATCTTATCTTGTTATTTCTAGGGTTATTTCTATTATTATATACTTGTAGGTCATATCTACTACACTTTGACTAGTGATCCTACAATTCGCCCAAAACCTAGCTTGAGCACCCCAAATGCGGAAATGACGTGCAAACCTTTCCTACATTCCCGCTCGTCAGGAAAAATTTTAGGATGGATAACTCTTCCATTAAGCCTCTAGTTCTAAAATTAATGGTCACGTGGAACACATTTGACCTGGTTTAGGGCCAAAATTTCACGGCATATGTTCCAACAGTTTAGCCCTCTACTTAGCGCACACTCTCGGTCTTATGGGTTCCCAGTGACCTGGGGCTAGCCCCTCAGAGCTAGTGCCCATCCTACAGTGTCTGTCGTGGTTCTCGGGTTAGCTCTGGTGTATGGTTATTGGTGGGCATCGTGACCATGGGGTTGGGGCTAAGCCCTGATCCTTGGTACCTCCCCTTTGTTCCGAGGGTACAGGGACTAGCGCTGGGGCTTGGCCCTGACCCAACCACTAACATGCCATATAGTAAACTTCAAATGCCACCCAAATTCATAGTTTTTAACAAACAAATCGCATGGCACGTTGGTGTGGGTCATTGGTGTTTGCTGCCAGGTCTTGGGTTCAATCCTTCAGAGGTTAGTTTGGAACCAAAAAAATAATAAGTGGCCAATAGGAGGCGACGAGGCAGTCAGGGATAGACCCATGTGGCAACTCCTGATTGGTCCACCCAGTCACCACTTTGAACTGATAAAAACTTGCCCATTTGAACCAATCAATAGTTGCCATTTGTTTGATCACTCATAGGCTGATGGAGGATCCAATCACCTTTCCTGGTCGTGGCCCAATCAACTTACGGGCTACTGATTGGGCATCCCTGCAAACCATTTTTCAAATCTTTTAGTTGTTTCCCAAATCAATCAGAACACGATATTAGGAGAATATGATGCTAGATTTTAGTGAAACAAGCTGCATTAGATTCAAATCACCGATATCTATCCAATCATATAGGTTTCGAGGTCTATCACACAATTTCAATTTTGAGCATTTTTTTTTATTTGTTGGATCAGTCCTCCCTATTTGAAGCTTTTGGACCACCAAGAGCACATTTTCATTCAACAAATAAATGAGGGTATAGTTCCCTCACCCTTCCCTTCTCAATCCACTTATCTTTGTTTGGATTTGTGCCGTCAAGATCAACACGAAGGGCCTTCAGATTCCCCCGTTTTGAGGTTCTTGTCCTTCAGTCAAGGATGGTATCCTATTGCAATTCTTCAAGAAATTTTGATGATAAATATTCTATTGAAGGAATATAAACATGCTCTCCTTGATCATCAATCAAATGAGGTTCATATAGTCTCAAATTTGCAACATTAACAACTACACACATTTTCATATAAGGAGGGAAATTCAAACGGAAGGCATTGTTACCAATATTTTCAACAATCTTGAAAGGACCATACCTTATTAGTTTCATCTTTTTACCTTCTCCTTTAAGTCTCTCTTTACTAATGTAAATCCATACTTCATCTCCAAATTGGAAACTGTGATCAACATGATGCTTATCATGCCTTGTCTTGTACTTGGATTGGCTCTTTTCTAGTTGCTCTTAAACCATTTGATGCACCAATTGAACTTGTTCAATGAACCGCTTGGCCTTATCAATGTCACTATGACCATCAATAGAAACATCCTTCCCAAAGATAAAATCTAAAGGAGATTTTGGTAAGTAACCAAAGCATGTCTCAAATGGGGATGTTTTAGTTGAAGAATTCTTTGCTCAGTTATAAGTATGCTGAACGTAGTGTAAGTGTTCATCCCAAAGCTTGGGATATTTTTTGAAATAACCACGAAGAAGATATACTACCGTTCTGTTCACCACTTTTGTCTAACCAATAGTTTGTGGATGGAATGATGTGCTACTTTTCAACTTGGTGGCCATGAGTGCCATAGGATTGACCAAAAGTTCTCAACAAATCGAGAATCTTGATCAGAAATAATGGATTTGGGCAATCCAAAATGTACCCATACATGTTGAAAGAACATTTGTGCAGTTTGTTCATCTATAACTTGCTTCTTACAGGGCATCGAAATGCACATCTTGTTGAAATGATCCACCACAACATAAATATAATCATGATTTATTTTAGACATAGGCAATCCTCCTACAAAGTCCATAGAAACTCTTTCCCAAGGAAAAGAAGGAACTGGAAGTGGAGTATACAATCCTAACTTTCTATTTCTAGGCTTACTTGTAGCACATAAAGAAGATCCTCTTACATATCATGATACATTTTCATTCTTAGGCCAATAATAATACCCAATACCTTTGCGATTGTGCCACCATCTTGCCTACACTGAAATGGCCAACAATAAGAGAAGTATGCACCTCCCTTATGATGTTGACACTTTCACCCTATGTAATGCATAGCTTGCCAAGATGATACAAAATTTTATCATGCACATGGTAATCTAATTCCTCTATTTGGTTTCCTTGACACAAAGTTGCATATACATCTTTAAAGTCTTCATATAAAGTATATTGTTCAACATAGCTCTCATGCATGATAGAATTATGCTTAAGAATTACTAAAGGACTAATAATTGGTCTAGAAAGCATGTCAGGTTTTTTTTCATAGATACCTTTATTATACCTTATCACGAAGTGGAATTGCTGCAAGAAACCCATCCATATGAAGTGCCTTTCTTGTTGTAGTTTAGTTTGTGATTGCAAGTATTGCAATGGTGGATGATCAGTGTGAATGATATTTTCCTTTCCCATTAAATAATGTTTCCACTTTTTCACACTTTGCACCAATGCATACATTTCCTTATCATATGTGGGATAGTTAACTACCGCACCATTAGAAGTTTCAAATGGAAACATATGGGCTTACCATGTTGCATCAAGACTGCTCCCATGGCATAGTCACTTTCATACGTTTGTATCTTAAATGGTTGTCTTAAATCAAGAAGTGAAAGAACTAGAGTTGTACTAATTCTCTCCTTCAATGCATCAAAAGCTTTTTATTACTTGCCTCGCCATTAAAAAACTTTCTTAATGCTTGTCAATGGATGTAATGGAGCTGCAACTGAAGAAACATTAGAAATAAACTTTCTCCAATTTTGGGCTACTCCCAGAAAGCTTCTCACCTTAGTTACATTAGTAGGCTTAGGCCAATCAACAATGACCTTGACCTTTGAGGGATCTATCTTCAATTCATCCCCTCCAACCATAGGTCCCAAATAAACTAGTGAGGTCTTTACAAACTCACATTTAGACATCTTTAAAAACAAATTCTCTTTCTTCCAGACATCTAAGACTTGTTTCACATGCATGACATGCTCTTCACGAGACTTGCTCAATATCAATATGTCATCTAAATATACAATTACAAAATCATCAAGAAAAGGCTTTAAGACATCATTCATAACTCACATGAATGTTGTAGGAGCATTACAAAGCCCAAATGGCATAACCAACCATTCAAACAAGCCTTGTTTTGTTTTGAAAGTTGTCTTCCATGTGACTCCTTAAGAAATCCTAATCTGATGATAACTAATCCTTAAGTCAAACTTAGTGAAATAAACAACATCTTTCAATTCGTCAAGAAAATCATCAATTCGAGGAAGAGGGTAACGATTCTTTGCTGTTATCTTGTTCAAGGCTCTGAAATCTACACACATGCGCCATGTACCATCTTTATTTTAACACAATTGGTGACTCCCATGGCGATGTTCTTGGTTTGATGACCCCTTTGTCAAGAAAATCTTATATTTGTCTTTTAATCTCTGCGTTGTCCATAACTAACATCCTGTACATGCCAACATTTGGAAGAGGGAAATCTTGCTGCAATTGGATCTCATGTTGGATACCTCTTTTAGGAGGCAATCCTTTGGGATCCTGAGTCATCTCATCATATTTGTTAACAAACTCACACAAATCAGATTTTAACTTTGCATCACATCCTTGGAAAGCTTCATTTTCAGCATTCCCTTTGGGTTTGATCATCAAGAGTACAAAGTTATTACTAGCATTAACTAAACTCTTCATTCGTCCAACATTTACAAGTGACAAATTCAACTTCATGTTAGGTGCTCTAACAATGTACTCAACTCCATTTTTAAACAAGTGATATTTGTTCTCGTGGTGATGAAAGATGGCTTTCCTATCATATAGGTATGGGCTTCCCAAAACAATACCACAAATATCAAGTGGAACGACATCAAGTTATACCTCATCTATAAAGTTTGTAGTGATGGAAAATCTTATTTTACATCTTTGTCACATGCGATTTTGCATTGCGACATATTTAACCTAAAGGATAAGGTTTAGGATGAGGAATGGTTTCAAAATTCAACTTCTTGACAATGTTTTATGAGATAATATTTCCTTGTGAACCACTATCAAACAATTTATCTATCTTGGTATGTTTTGAAATATCCCTAACGTGGAAAAGCTCTATTCATGTTTTTTCATCTTGAGTTTCATTAAGACAATTTGAAGAACTAGTACTTGCAATGTCCTTACCTTTCAAACCCATGGTTGTGATATTTGTTTCATATCCATAATCTGAACCTAAATCTTGTTGTGTAGTTGCAATTGTCGTCTCTTTCTTCTTGTCCTTAAATTTTTTGGGTTTCATTTTTGGATGAAGTTTCCATCAATCATCTTCATCATGGCCCTCTTTAGAGCAATGTTTACATGTGATATTTTCTTTCTCCATCTTGATGGTAGAATTATTCTTTCCTTTTCCTTTAAAATTACCTTTTCCTTTTTATCCAAACTCAAAGTTCAGAAACATTTTTCCCTCTTGCCTCTAGATGAGTTGCCTGAACACAAACTTCATCTAGTTTTGTAGGGTTAAACATGAGAATGGTATGTCTCAAATAACTATGCAATCGTCCAATCTATTTGAGCAAAGTATCTTGTGAGGACAAATCTATACCCAAAATCAAAGATCTTTTCCTAAATTCTTGAGTATAAGATTGCACATTTTTCTCTTTAGCTTGCCTAAAGTTTCGCCAATCCATAATAGCTTTTTGCATGTATGCTAATGGATAAAATTGTCTTCTTATTGCAACAAAAGAATCATTCCAAGAGGATAAAACCTTACCATGTTTCTTCATGTCCTCTTGAGTTTTGGCTTCCCACCAAATTAGCGTTGCACCTTCCAATATAAAAGAAGCAAGTTGAATCTTGGTTTCATCATCTTTTATTCTTTGTATCTTTAATACACTTCAATATGATGAATCCAATTATCTAATACCTCTGCATTTACCTCTCCATTATACATAGGAAATTCAAACTTAATATTAAGCTTAAGAAAAGGAGTTTTACATGACCCTTTGGGGAATATGGATGTGTTTGTGAAAGGGTAGAAGAAGTTGAAGATGAGGATGAATGTGAAGATGAAGATGATGATAAAGGTGAAGGTGGTGGTTTGTCACCATTTCCTCCATTTCCTTTTGGATTATTGTCTCTTTTTCCTCCATGAGGTTTTGAGCTTTGTCCATACAATCTGGAAATCCTCTCCTCATACAAAACCTTCATTAGGGGAATTTTGAGGTCTAAAATGGGCCTCCTAAGAAAAATATACAACCAAAATAAACTTGATAAGAAACAATAGGATTCAAGATGATGATGTCAACCATGGGGGATGATTCACCATTTTTGGGGTAAAAAAGTAAAAAGATTAAAAAATAATAAAACTACTTTTTCAAGTCATATTTTCAATTTATCTCCCTAAGATTTTACTCAAATTTCGATCGTGAGTACTCGTTGGATGCAAAATTTTATTCCTAATTCATGGAGTACCCATGTTGCATACTTTCGATGGCCCCTACTACATGAAAAATGAGAAATACATGAGAAAACGTGATTGCAATGACATTTTCCATGTATTTCTCATTTTTCATTTAGTTGGGTCCATCGAAAGTATGCAACATGGGTAATCCTTAGATGAGGAATCAAATTTTACATCTAGCAAGTGTTTCCACTCGAAATGTGAGTAAACCCATAGGGAGATAAGTTGAAAATATAGTTTTTTCTTTTTTCCCTCTAAAATTTGATGATGTAATATAATATTATTTTATTACTTCCACTATTATTTTATAATTTCCATAGGAGGTTCATTTTAGACCTCAAAAATCCACTAATGAAACATCTCTCACATCTCAAAGAATGATTTTCTAAAAGTATTCTCATATTCAAACATCTCTTCAGAACCTTCTTCATGTGCCATGTTGAAGCTTGAGGAGTGTTTGTTCTCCTTAAAACAATGTGAGATCTTGGCTCCACAAGTTCTCCTTCTCCTCTTTTGAGCTTCAATGATGCAGGAGCTAGTTCCAAATTTTGTACATTTAGTAGAATCTAGGGGCTCTTATGTTTTCAAGGGAGTTGGTTCTCTAAGTATTTAATTAATGTAATTTTCAATGTTTTGAGTGATTTAGAATAGGATTTAATTAAATATTGTGAGGAATATTTGTAAATGTTCTCGAATGTAGGAGGACATGAGAGATTTAGGCTAGTTGAGATCTCATAAGGATTTTAGGGATTTAGAGGTCTAATATTGGATTCTGGTTGAGTAAATAATAGAATTGGGAGAAGCTTTAGGAGAGATTGAGATATTGATGGATCTGAACTGAAATTAGTTCATATTTCTCTTTGTATATATTATAAACACTTGAAGCATTCGATAGGTTCACTGGGGGCTATAAATTGGGCCTTACGAGTATGGCTATTGGCCTACGTAATTATATTATGTTATATTAATGAAAATACAAAAACTCTGTGTGCGTGAGGGTGAAGAGATTATGTGTGCAATTCATTTCCAAGTGATTCATAGACAAAGTATAAAAATGCATTAAACCGTTAGTCCACAGAAATAATATGATTTCTCTATGTCTAGCGACATTGGGAAACATTCTAAAGTTTCCTTTGTGGAATCAATGTTGAGATGTTTGTTTAGGAATCGGTGTGTAAGGCGTATATATAAATGGACCGAGTGCGATGAGAAGGCAAAGAGGCCAGGGCTGCGTGCCCATGTATTAGGCCATATAAATTTTGTATTTGATTGTGAAATCAATTTTATAAGAAATTGTGTTACATTATGTCTGCATGTGTATTATTTCTGAAATTGAGTATTTTGCAATAGAGAATGCATAGAAAGCTACAATTAATTTATCTCAAGAATATTATATTCTTGTAAGAAGGATATATCAATTACCTTCTCGAGGAATAAAAATTTGCATGATGGAGGGATTGTTTGAGCGTATTCACTGTTGAGTGGATTGAATAATTGAATGGCACCGATGGTTTACATGCTGACACAAAGAAATTTTCTATCATATAGTGGATATTAATTAAAGGCATCATCATTTGAATATTTAAATATGGATCGTTCTCCTTTTCGCACCCTTTGAATTACTAAATGCCAAAACAGATTGATGGGACTTCACATCTATGCAGAAGCGTTGATGTTTGAGCATTGAATTGGTGCTTGAATGTTGATGCGTGAAGTATAACACGCAACATAGATTGAGAATATTTCCCAGCAAGTGGAGAACAAATTAATTTGTGCAGAATAAAAATAGTGAGTTTTTCTGGAATAGAGTGTTTGCCCATTTATTAACATATTTGATGGAGGCCAAATGCTCAGATCGAGGAGTTGTTAGTGTGAGGGTATTTTATTGGAGCCTTTGTGGAATTGTTGGAGTTACAACCAATTCAAAGAAGTGGGGTTGCAAGGAATAGGTAGAAGACAAAGTCAATTTATGAGGGTGTGAAATCGCCATTGGGAACAATTCTTTGGAGATAAAAGTTTTTTTTTCTTTTTTTACAAATGGAATTTCCAAATAGTGGCAACGATGAGGAAGGCTTCATTATTATTGCTTTGTGTTGTCAACACTGAAGGAATCAAGATCTATTTTCTTTCAACTGAAATTGAGTGCTTGTATGTGGAAGGAATCGAGATCAGAGACATTGTATGAGTTAATACCATTCTATATTTTAAATTCCTTTGTGTGACCAAGAATCGTTAATCAAACTACTAATGGGATATTTGTAGTTAATTTTTTTGTGAATTTTGTATTGAAATTAGTTTTGGTTTATTTTGAGATCATAAGGAGATCTAATTACACACCATGAACATGAGTTTTAGTAGGGAAAGTCCATTTTCCATGCATCATTTGGTATCAGAGTAGAAGGGATTTTGTGTGCAATGGAAGAAGGTGCAAGTACGCTGAGAATTGGTAAGCTTTTCCTTTATATTTTTTGAAGGTACCAGTCGAGGAAGGTGAGAAGACTTGCATCAGTTAAGAGCAAGGAGCTACTGAAATTGGAAGGGGAACTTCATATGAAGTTGGAGGTTTCTTTTCGAAGACTTCTGAAAGGATTTGGTGTTGAAGTTCTCGGTTGTGATAGTTGAGAACCATGTCGGCCATCATTCACGGTATTAATGGTTGATTCTTGTGTACAACATAGTAATAGAGGAAGTGGTTTTGTTCTTAGAGAGAGATCATAGCTGGTAGACTGTGATTGTTTTCTACTTTGGGAGTAGAATTGGATAGCATAACTTAGGAACTGTAACATAAAAGACAGATGAGGAATAATTCTAGCATTATGCCTGATGATTTTATGTTGAATGCAGGTGGAAACAATTGTATATTGATAGAGTACGCACTGGAATCATGGTAGTTTAGAACCTGAGAGAATTTTTGATGTGACAATGGATCATGGTAGTAAGAGATGACACAAGAGAAGTTTGTAGAAGACAAGCCAGCCAAGAAGCAGATTGATTAAAGAAATATGAAAGTTTGTTTGATGATTAGAAGCAATTGAATGAGTGAAAAGTTTAGCACAAGACTACATTAGTAAGACTATGGGAAGAACTTTTGGAAGTTATTGGAGTGTGGAAGAACCTTGAAGAATTCCAATAGAGGTTGGATAAGGAGGACAAGTGAATGTTCTTAAAAGAGAGTGAAATACTGCAGAAGCCAGGAGCAAGGTGTTGCTCAAAGATTGGTTCCAAAGGTAGAGAACCATAAGATACCAAGAGACCAGGCTCAAAAAGAAGATTGCATTGGTATAAAGGTAGGTTTGAAGACTTACAAAGGAGAGACTTGAGTGCAGTTAAGTGGACAAGGGAAGTTGACAAGAGAAGAGGTGAAGACAGGGACTATGGAAAGTCCTTGCAGAGGTTTAGAGAAAACCCATAGTAGAAACAAAGGAAAGGATGTCAAGGCGAATGACATGACGAAAAAATGGAGTCAAGAGGAGCTTGACATAGAGATTACTGAGTTAAAAGAACAACTTGATGTGTTAATGATGTTGGTAGAGGAAATCAAAGACAAGGTTGGATCTTGAGGAAAAAGACAATGAAGTGGCCTAAGTTATAGAGAAGGCTACAATAGAGGCAAGTGAAGTGGCTGGTGGAAAAACTTAAAGAAGTTGAGTTGGAAATGGAAGTTTCCATTTGTGAAGCAGAACAGGGTGAAGTTCTGGGTGAAGATGAAGAATGGAGATCAGTTAAAGATCTCATGAACTATTCTGTTAGTTCAAGGCAACATGAAGAAATGTGGACAAAGGTAGCAGAAGAGGCTATAAAGCCTTATATTTTTTAATCTAATAATTTTGATGTGTTCGCAATTTTTGTAGAGGATTGGCAGTCTTTTGAAGCTGTCATAAAAATTGATGGAAGTCTGGATCAAAAGAAGGATGAAGAGTACCTCTCAGAAGATAAAAATTCTGAAGCAAAGTATGATGGAGGATTCCTCTTGAATGAGGAAAACATTGATTTGTTGCAGCAAAAAGAACTTATTGATGAATTGATATTTGGAGTTGTTACAAAACAGGGAATATTTCTTGTGGAAGAAGGAGATGAAGTTCAACCTGAAGAGCTGATATGTGAAACATCAGTTGGGGTTGTTGAGCCTTATATTTTTCCAACTGACAATTGTTGTGTGAATACAGGGATTATAAGTGCTAAAGAAGGACAATTCTCAAATACTGTTACATAGCATGGAGTTGGTGAGTTATTGATTTTTGAAAGCGTAAGGAGAGAACATAAACTTATTTCTATGGAGATGACTGAAACAGAATTTCTATGGAAGACAATGAGAGTGAATCATTGAGAAATAATGACTATATAAAGGATGAACCTAGAAATGAAGACATTGTGATAAAATTCTTGAGGAGATTGGATTGCTGGGGAAGTTTCTAGGAGAACATGGCAATAGAAAAGAAATGGTTACAACAGTACTTGACAGTAGCAGAGAGTGTCTAATAGTCATGGAGACAGAAGAGTGTTTTAATTTACAAAACAATAGTTTGTTTGCAGTAACAATGAATAGAATTAATGAGTGTGATGTTGTGATCGAAGATATTGAATAGAGGTTATTTGGAGATGAGATAAAAGTTCAAAAGAAACAAGAGGGTAAGGATGTAAAGGTGGTAGTAAGGATCCAACAACTCCAAAGTGAAGGTAACCAGCAGAAGATTAAAGGCAAACTTGAAGAAAAGACTATGTTAGCTGAAAACATAGTGAAGGATCATCATTCCAACATGATGATAGGCATAGTGGAGATAACCATGGAAGCTGTTGAGGTTGTCAAAAAAGAAGAAGGACTAAACTCTCATCAAAGGATCAATGAATGGGAGAAAGAATTGGAGCTACTAGAGAAATGGCTGAAAGCACCAGTAGAAAAGGAAGAGCTTGATGAAGACTACAAAGGATTTGCAACAAAGGAAGAGAAAGAAGTCTAGCAAGGAAATGAGTTGGACATAGAAATTGAATTGATGATGGAATTGATGAGAAAAGTGTCTCAAAGGGAGAAGACAACAACAAGAAAGCAAAGAAGAAACAACAAGAAAAAGACAACAATAGACTGTGAGATCATACCTAGTGGGGTAATGCAGCATAAAGTATGGAGATATGAAGAACAATAGTAAACAACAACAGTAGCAACAAAACAATAGAAAGAAAGAGAGGCATCCAAAGACAAAATACAGAACAAAGTCTGGGATCCAAGAGGATAGCGATTGGAGACACATGATCTAGAGATCATGATTATTTTCTACCTTGGAAGTCTGATGTAGGAGCATCATGGTTCCAAATTTTGTATATGTAATAGAATCTAGGGGGTCTTGTGTTTTCAAGGGAGTTGGTTCCCTACGTATTTAGTTAATGTAATTTTCAATGTTTTGAGTGATTTAGAATAGGATTTAATTAAATATTGTGAGGAATATTTGTAAATGTTCTCAAATGTAGGAGGACATGAGAGATTTAGGCTAGTTGAGATCTCATAAGGATTTTAGGGATCTAGAGATCTAATATAATATTTTGATTGAGTAAATAATGGAACTGGGAGAATCTTTAGGAGAGATTAAGAGATTGTTGGATTTGAACTGAAATTACTTCATATTTATCTTTGCATATATTGTAAACACTTGAAGCATTCGAGAGGTTGGCCCGGGGCTGTAAATTGGGCCTTACGAGTATGGCTATTGGCCTATGTAATTATATTTTGTTATATTAATGAAAAAAAAAACACAGCATGCGTGAGGGTGAATATATTATGTGTGCAATTCGTTTATGAGTGAATCATAGAAAGAGTATAAAACTACATTAAACTGTTAGTCCACAGAAATAATATGATTTCTCTGTGTCGAGTGACATTGGTGACACCTTCTGAAGTTTCCTTTGCGGAATCAATGTTGAGATGTTTGTTTAGGAATATGTGTGTAAGGCGTATATATAAATGGAGCGAGTGTGATGAGAAGGCAAAGAGGCCATGGCTGTGTGCCCATATATTAGACCATATAAATTCTATGTTTGATTGTGAAATCAATTTTATAAGAAATTGTGTTACATTATGTGTGCATGTGTATTATTCCTGAAATTGAGTATTTTGCAATAGAGAATGCATACAGGGTTACAGTTAATTTATCTGAAGAATATTATATTCCTGTAAGAAGGATATAGCAATTACCTTCTTGAGGAATAGAAATTTGCATGATGGAGGGATTGGTTGAGCATATTCAATGTTGAATCAGTTAACTAATTGAATGGTGGAGATTGTTTACATGTTGATGCAAAGCATTTTTCTATCATAGAGTGGATATTAATTAAAGGGATCATCATTTGAGTATGTAAATATGGATCATTCTCCTTTTCGCACCCTTTGAATTGCTAAATGCCAAAACAGATTGATGGGACTTCATGTCTATGCAGAAGCGTTGATGTCTGAGTGTTGAATTGGTGCTTGAATGTTGATGCATGAAGTATAACACCCAACATAGATTGAGAATATCACCCAACAAGTGGAGAGAAAATTAATTTATGCAGAATCAAAATAGTGAGATTTTCTGGAATAGAGTGTTTTCCCATTTATTAACATATTTGATGGAGGCCAAATGCTCAAATCGAGGAATTATTGTTGTGAGGGTCTTTTATTGGATCCTTTGTGGAATTGTTGGCGCTGCAACCAATTCAAAGAAGTGGGGTTGCAGGGAATAGGTAGAAGACAAATTCAATTTATGAAGGTTTGAAATCGCCATTGGGAACCAGCCTTTGGAGATAAAAGGTTTTTTTCTTTTTTTTACAAGTGAAATTTCCAGATAGTGGCAACGATGAGGAAGGCTTCATTATTATTGCTCTATGTTGCCAACATTGAAGTAATCAAGATCTATTGTCTTTCAACTAAAATTGAGTACTTGTATGTGGAAGGAATCGAGATCAGAGACATTGTATGAGTTAATACCATTCTATATTTGAAATTGCTTTGTGTGACCAAGAATCATTAATCAAAATACTAATGGGAGATTTGTAGTTAATTTTTTTTTTTTGTGAATTTTGTATGGAATTTAGTTTTGGTTTATCTTGAGATCATATGGAGATCTAAGTATAGACCATGAAGATGAGTTTTAGCAGGGAAAGTCTATTTTCCATGGATCATTCGACCTTGTAAACATCAAAAGAACACTTGCAAACAAATCAAATCTTCACAATAACATGTTCTTTGATACCAAAATAATCTGAATGTATAAACTTGAAGATTTTTTTTAACAAATTTTCAAGTGTAAATTATATGTGTTTTGGGTAGAGGATAAATTTAATAAACACATAAAGATGACATTTATCTCAATTTTGCAAAAAATAAAAAAGACATCAGTGCCATAACAACATACACAAGACAAAAAATGATAAAGGAGTTCACCCCTCCTGGGCTACGTCTCTTGCTCCAACTTCTAATGTTGGCCATCTTTCATTATTCTCAAAATAAGTGTTTACTTCAAGTTACAGTGCATAGAATGTTTAAAAAATGTCTCCATTGGCTCAAGAACAGTAAAAAAAAAAAACCCCATTTGGGTTATTTCTGCACCTTATTTGGCCTAAAACACAAAAAGTTATGCTTGTTTCTTCAATTTTCCAAATTCCGACTAGTGATCCTACAATTCGCCCCAAACCTAGCTTGAACGCCCCAAATGTGGAAATGACATGCAAACTTGGCCTACATTCCCACTTGATGGGTGAAATTGTAGGATGGATAACTCTGCCATTAAGCCCCTAGTTCCGAAAATCATGGTCAGGTGGCACAAATATGACCTGGTTTAGGGTCGCGATTCTAGGGCCTATGTGCCAACGATTTAGCCTTCCGCTTGGCATGCGCTCTCAGTGTTATGGGTTCTCGGTGACCTGGGACTAGCCCCCTTACCTGCACTCCTAGTTATGTGGTCCCACATGTGACCTTGGGCTGGCCCCCATCCTATAGTCTCCACCAGCGGTTCTGTGGTTAGCTCCAGTGTATGGTTATTGGTGGGCATCGTAACCATGGGGCTACAACTAAGCCCTAGTCCTTGGTCTTGCCCCTTTGTTCCGAGGGCACGGGGAGCATTGATAGGGCTTAGCCCCAACCCCAACTGCCAACATACCATATGGTAAACTTTAAATGTCACCCAGATTCATAGTTGTTAGGAAACAAATCACATGGCACATTAGTTTGGGCCGTCGGTGTTTGTTGTTGGGTCTCGGGTTCGATCCTTCGGAGGTCAGTTTGGACCTAGTAAAATTTTACATGGCCAATAGTAGGCCACGTGGCATCTAGGGATTAGCCCACGTGGCAAGTCCTTATTGGTCCACCCAGTCACCACATTGAACCAATAAAAGCTCACCCATTCGACCCAATCAACAGTTGCCACTCATAGATCATTCATAGGCTGATGGAGGATCTAGTCACCTTGCCCAGTCATGGCCCAATCACTGTACAAACTTCTGACTGTGCATCCCTGCAAACCATTTTTCAAATTTTTTAGGTGTTTCCCAAATCGATCAGAACACGATATCGAGAGCATCCAATGTCGTATTTTAGTGAAGCAAGTCGTGTTGGATTAAGATCGCCGAGATCTATCCAATCATATAGGTTTCAAACTCTTTCACACACTTTCAATTTTGAGCATTTTTTTTGATCCCTTGGATCTGAAGAGGAATATCATAGACACTTGTGATCGACATCATATTTGTGGGCACACCAATGCGTAAAAACCAATTTTTGGAAACCAAAATGTTTCGTGAATAACAACCTGCCTCATGTTCGTCGTGGAAGCAAGTTTCTTACCTATAGAAATTGTTTAGCCGTAATAAACTGCTGACGATACTTTTACTCGATCAAATGCAATGGCTTCAATTGATAGTGCTGAAACGACTAAAGCATAACTGAGATCTGGGAATACTTGAAACAACTGAAGAATAAATGAGATATGGGAATAACTGAGAATGGCACTATGATTCTATCATCATCCCTGTCCAAACTAGAGGAGTGGCACTTCAAGCTGTGAAATATCGATGGCTTATTTCAATCGCTCACCCTAACACGTGAAATGCATTCAAGGTCAATGTCACTAAGTCTTTTCCCTTTATTTTCCCTTTTACTTTATTTATTATTATTTTTTTTAAACATGCACGCATAAATTAAACATGTACACTCCATGCAGCCATGTGTGCACTCCCTGTAGCCATGTCTGATTCTGCATGGGGAATCTTGAGGACCTTTTCTTTCCCAAATATTTTCCAGAAGTGAATGATTATAGGCTCCTAATGGGCTCATTCTTTTGGTTTTGTTATGCATACAATTCTTAATGCTTTTATGGATTCTTTGGGCAGAGACTTAATAAGTACAATTGTGACCTACATCATTATAGAATTTTTTTCTAAACACACTCATGATTTTACGAAATTAAATGAAACAAAAAATTAATCTTTCAAATGGCATCATTCCCTATTCATGGTTCAAGAAACTTAGGTTGACGCTTTGAATTTTGGATGTTTTGATTTCATAATTTCTTTGTTCATATTTCCTAAAATGCCATTTAACTATTTTCTGAGAGTTGTATTGAGATTGGGCCTCTCTCCTTTTCACTCTTTGTCCACTGTTTTGCTATAAATGATAATACATCTACACAACTTCAAGAAACATGGCTACTAATATCTCGTTGTAGGAGTATAAGGGTGACTCAGTTATCAATAGTATTGTCAATATTTTTATTAATTATTTTCCAACACTAATGCAACGCCCATTCTCCTGTATGAGATGTCAAAATATATGTAAATGCGGCAGGATGCCTTTCTTTATAATATAAAGTTGTGAGATACCCAATTCTTATAATTGGAAAGATTAGATAAAAACTATATTAATCTCTACAAAACTAAATCCCTACCAGGCAGGGACTTGATGCCCCCATAACCTCCTTGTTTTTACATGCGCTTGTGAAAAATGAAATGATTCACGTAAACTTCTGAAGGAGGTTGAGGAGCAAGGACACCTCTCAACTATTATTTTTTTTAAGATATAGTGAATGTGTCTAATCTAGGGGAGACCCAGGATCAAACCTCATAGCTGCCACTATAACACCAAGAGCATAACCAACCACCTGCAAGTCAGATATACCAAGTTCCTATGATTTTAACAAGAGTAGACTCAACGGGAAAGGGGAATCCGCCCCTCTAGCCGCCACCACAACAAGTCATTGTACTCAATTTTAGCAAGAGCAGACTCAACATGAAAGGGGAATCCGCCCCTCTAGCCGCCACCACAACAAGTCATTGTACTCAATGAGGTTTGAACTTCGGTCTCCCCGGGCTTCGCCCATATAAATTTCCCGTCAAACCACACATCACTATACACCTCCCAACCATTATTGCAAGTAAGTAATTCAGTTCTTTAAATACACATACATAATATTCAGCACATTAATCCACCGTTTGTGGGAATCTAATGTAATTCGATGCACTATGCGTGAATGTGAATGTGACAAAGGGGAAAGCACAATGGTTGGCTTTACACTAATTACTTTTCTTTTCACTTCTCGAAGGCCGTTTAAATAAAATTGGTTTGGGTACAAAAAAAAATAAAATGATAACACATAAATATATTCTAGTATCCAATATCCAAGTTTTGACTAGAGTTACCTCGATTTGTAAAAAAGAGTTTACAAAAGACTATCTTTAATTCAAATAAAATAGTATTTTGAAATAAATTACATCGTGTTTTTTATAGATAAAATAGTAAATTTATATATAACTCTGTGTGAATTAGGAAATATTTGTTTTAGCAATTATAAATAAATGATGTACATGATATAATAAGTTATATTTCCAAATTAAAATGATTGTCCTAATAGAAAACATAGAGGGGCCATGGAATTTCACATGACATTCACTTGGTTTATGTTGAGAGACTTAATTTTCGAATCAACTATTGTTTGACTTTATTTTGAAATATCTATATATATATATATAATTATTATTTTAAAGGATATTATTATAATTATTTTTAGACAAGAATATAAAAATTCAAAGGTTTAATAGAGTTGAAATCTAGCTTTGATACGAATAACTCAATTAATTTAGGAAGGTGGTGGAAAGGGGAGAGCTCCGAAAACGCGCGGAACTAGGATTTTTTGCAGGATTTCATAGTTGGGCGCCATGGAGGGGCGAGAAGGGGGGAGCTCCACTCCCTCCTATAGTCATCTTGTATCAAATCGCTTCAAGAAGCCCATGGAAGCAGAAACAGGGGGTACAGACAGAGGAAAACAGGGAAACAACAGAGCACAGAGGCAGGTAGAAACGTAGGAGGAAGTCAGAAGAGAGAAGCATAGAGGAGTAGACAGTCAGAAGGCTGAACCTAGTAGTAGGATAGGACCATGTAAACCTAAGGCATCCATCACACCCCGTGTGGTGTTAAGTGATCCAACGCTACAGGCGCACAGGGAGTACATGGCGACTTATGCAGTGATATGTAAATTCATGGGGTTTTGGCCAACAGAGAAGGCACTACACGCATGGATAAAGAACCATTGGAAACCTAAGGGAGAAATAGAGCTACACTTTGGATCCAAGGGTTTCTTCACAGTTGTGTTTACGAACCTAGTGGATAAAGACTGGGTGTTAAGGAGGTCCATACTTCTACGTGGTTGCAGGCCTCTATATGAGGCCATGGGTAATGAACTTTGTTCTGAAGTGAGAAACATTTACATCGGTGCCAATGTGGGTAAGACTATATTCCCTACCTCTAGATTACTGGCTGCCAAAATCGTTAAAAGCCATAGGTAATAAACTAGGGCATTTTTAAAAATATCATAAGCCACTCTGCGAGGAAAATATACCTCCTTTGCTAGAATATGCATGGAAATGGACCTTTCTGGAGCTTTGCCAGATGAAATAATTTTAGAAGTATTTAATGAAGAATGGGTATATGCGATGGACTATGAGCATGTACCCTTCAGATGTCGAAAATGCCATGAACACGGGCACCTCTTCAGAGACTGCCCTTTAAGTAAAATGGAGTGCAGCATCAAAGCAACCTCAGGTAAAGTGACTGAAAGCTTTACCAGGGTGGGGGGCAGAGGAAAAGGAGGGAGAAAAAACAAAAATAAAAAGATATGAGGAAAAACAACCTAGTCATAACACGTTCAAGATATTAGAAGAAGAAGAGGGGGATGAAAAAATGAATCAAGTAATTAAGGACAATCGAGTAGAGAAGGAAAAGGATGAGAGCATGGAGGATAGACCTGATAAAAGCCAGCAAAGGGAGGATCAACCAAGCACTATGGAACTTGATAGGGACCAAGAGATGACCCCAAGCAAAGTGGCTACGGAGGATCATGAACTGCAAGACATACTGGAAAGGGAGCATCTCGTTCTAGAAAAGTTCTTGGATGAAAGAACAACCAAAGGAGTGGATTCACTACCTCAAGATGAATTTAACAGAGTACAATAGCTCTTCCACTGGAGAACGCAGGCAAAGGGAGCAGGGATCAAAAGAAACTATGATAGTTAGGACAATGAAGGGGTTAAAACTATGGAGGCAACAGGGGGACAAGCTCCCAAGAATCTAGGAAGGAAAAGATGAAGAAAAAACAGAATGAGTTGCTGATTGAATGTGGAAAATTCATGATCAACTCAGGTAAGATGAAAGACCTAACTAATTACTCCTTTACAAATCTTTCTTAATGAAGCTTACAACATGGAATATTAGGGGTCTAGGAAGCAAAAGGAAACAAATAAATCTCAGCAACAGAATGAAAGTAGAAAAACCATATATGATATTTATTCAGGAAACAAAATGTTCAATAGAAAAAATAAGAGAAATACACAACAAATGGCTAATTAAATATGAATATCTAGAAGTTATAGCAGATAAAACAGCAGGAGGAATTCTCACACTTTGGAACCCTAAGAAAATAGGAATCCTAGATGCTGAAGCATCCAGGAACTATGTGTCAGTGATCATCCAACCTTTGGGGGACAAAGAAGTTTATTTGATTACAAATGTTTATGGTCCACAAAACCCTGAAGACAAACTCGGGCTTCTTACCTCTCTGGAGGAATTAATAAACAGGCATTCGAGTATCCCCTAGATTCTGGGAGGGGACTTTAACATGATCAAGTCCCTATTGGAAAAAAAGGTGAAACCGGATCAATAGGCAGTGATTCCATAGCATTGTAGAATTTCATAAACAACATGAGGCTAGTAGATACAGAGACAAGTAATGGTATCTTCACTTGGAATAATAAAAAGGGAGGAGAATCTCAAGTGGCCTCAAAACTGGACTGACTTGTCAGCTATGATACTCCCTTTTGGTGGCTTGGATCACTGGCCTGTTCAACTTGAAGTGTCCTTTATAGGAACTCCAAGAAACAGACCTTTCAGGTTTGAAAACATTTGGCTTGCCCATCTTGACTTTATCAACAATATTGAAAATGGTGGACAGAGGATATGCAAGTTCAGGGCACAAAAATGTTCCTCCTGCATAAAAGACTGAAACACATCAAACTCAGGCTTAAAGATTGGAATAAGAATGAGTTTGGCAACATTTTTGAAGCCAAAAAAATAGTTTAACGGAAGCTACAAGAAATTAACCAGATCCTCATCACAGATGGCTTCAACGAGGAGAGAAAGGAACAAGCTGACCATCATCAACAAGAATGGGAAGGATTATGCGAGCAAGTGGAGATATTCTAGAAACAGAAATCAAGGGTACTATGGTTAAAAGAAGGAGAAAGGAATACTCGGTTTTTCCACAAATCTACCATGGCTCACAGGTCTCAAAACAGGATTTCAAAAATCAAAGATTCTCAAGGAAATCAACTCAATACCCACAAAGAAATAGAAGATGTTCTGGTTCAACATTTCCAAGGCATAGCTGAGGAACCTCTTTTAGACAGATCTCAATTCATCAATGAATTTACAAAGCACATTCCTAAGTTTGTGACAAGAGAAGACAATTATAATCTAAACAGACCAGTGAATGAAGAGGAGGTCAGTGGAGTCATCAAAGAGATGCAAAGAGAAAAAGCGCCAAGTCTAGATGGCTTCAATGTTGACTTATTTAAAGCATGTTGGGGAATAGTCAAGCATGATATCATCAATGTGGTGGAGGACTCAAGGAAAAACAAAATTGTTTTGAAGGCACTCAATACCTCTTTCATATCCTTGATTCCAAAGCAGGTTAATGCTATGACACCAGACAGATTTAGACCAATAGCATTATGAAATGTGGTGTACAAAATTATTTCCAAAATAATTTCCAACCGGCTTAAGCCCCTTCTTCCAACTCTCGTGTTTGAGGAGCAAACTGGATATGTGGAAGGCAGGAAAATTCTCAACAATATCATTCAAGCTCATGAGGTGGTTCACTCACTTAAGAACAACAGGCAGGCAGGAATGATTATACAACTTAACCTAGAAAAGGCTTATGATAAGCTATGCTGGGCATACATCAGGGAAGTTCTAATTGCTTATGGCTTCAATCATAACTAGATAAGATGGGTAATGGCCCTTGTCACTACCTCTAGTTTTTCTATCCTATTAAATGGTTCACCATCCACAACCTTCAAACCTTCGAGAGGTCTCAAACAAGGAGATCCACTCTCACCCTTCCTCTTTATTCTCATGATGGAAGGGCTTGGGAATGCTATCAAATTTTCCAAAGCAGAAGGTCAAATCCAGGGTCTCAAACTTACCGTGAATGGAGAGGCTTTGACCCATCAACAATTTGTGGGCAATACCATGCTGTAGGTTACACCCACGGTCAAGGAAGCTCTAGCCTACAAACAAATCCTAAACAACTTTTCAAAGGCTGCGGGTATAGAGGTAAGCCTTTCCAAATCAAAGATCTTCTTTTTTAATACTAACATTGCTATTTAGAGACATATTTCTAGAATTCAAGGCTTTCAGAGAGATATGCTACCCTCCAAATATTTGGGGGTACCTTTAACAGACAAACCTTTGAGCAAGGAAGTTTGGGAGCCTGTGACCAATAAGCTCCAGAACAAAATCCGGAAATGGACAAACAGGTCTTTGAAATTCGCAGGACGACTAGTGCTCACAAAAGTTGTCCTTCAAACAGTTCTTATCTTTATGTTTTTAGCTCGTCTAGCTCCTAAAGGAGTTATGTAACAATGCAGAAATATCCAAAGAGATTTTCATTGGGACAAAGGGGAAGAGAAAAAAAAATGGGCTTTGGTAGCCCGGGAAAATATTTGTAAACCTAAGACACACGAAGGTTTGGGACTTGATGACCCTGAAATACTTAACAAAGTTTTGGGGGCAAAACTTTGGTGGAGATGGCTAAAAGATTCGGCTTCACCTTGGGCCAAAATTTGGAAACAGAAATATGCAAACAATTGGAAAGAAAGGGATCACATTAGAATGTTTGGGCTCAACAAAGGCTCCCACATTTGGAACAAAACTTGGGAGAATAGAGCCATTGTTCAGAAACATAGTTTCTGGCAAAGAAGAGCTGGAAACCTTACTTGGTTTTGGGAAGATAATTGGCAATAGGAAGCTAAATTGTTAAGAGAATAATTCGCCAATCTCAAGAACGATATTGACAACAAAGGGTTACTCAAGGTAAATGACTTATGGGATCAGGAAAGAAGCGAGGAAAAATGGAGAATATGGAAGAACTTGGTATACATTGATGCCTCCCCATTGAAGGCACAAGCAGAAGCTTTAACAACCATATTGGAACAGAGAAAGATTCTGACTTCATCTAATTCAGACCAGCTGAGATGGGGAAAAAACAATGAAGGCAACTTCAACCTCAAAGAGGTCAAGAGCATAGCCCTTGGACTTGACTATCCAAACCCTGATTGGGTATGGAAGGACCTATGGCAGAACCAAAGCTAGATGAAAATAAAACTATTCATGTGGTTAGTGCAACATAAAAAAATTCTGACCTGGGAAAACCTTAGGAAAAGAGGGGTATCTGGCCCATTTATATGCCAGATATGTGAATTACAATAAGAAACTATGGATCGCCTTCTCAACTTCTGCTCATTCACTTCCACCTTGTGGAGCTGGGTAGCTTCAATATTTAGACAAACAAACAGGGACATGGGCAGCATTACCAGTACTTTGAAGAAGTGGAGGAAAAATTTCTTTGACAAGGAAATAATTAACAGAGCTTGGGCTTTAGTTTCGGGCTTTCTAATCTGGGATGTATAGAAAGAACGTAATAACATAATATTCAAGAACAGGAAAGGTTCTCCCCAGAACATGATGGCTCAGATTTTAAGACAGCTCAATGAGACAATAGGGACCCTAATTAAAAACCTCCCAAGGACCAACCAAAATATTCGGATGTGTACATACTACTACATTTGGGTCTTCAAGGGCTTGCCACATAGGGAAAAAACATGAATGTAAGCCATATAACAACTGATAAGGATTTTTGGCAACCTCCCTCTCAGGTTTTTATGAAATGCAATATAGATGGGGCTTCAAAAGGAAACTCGGGTATGGCAGGGTACGGAGGAGTAATAAGAGATGAAAAGGGTTTCATAAAAACCATCTTTCATAGTCATTTGGGAAAATCCACTAACAATATGGCAGAAATCATGGTCCTTGAGCAATGCCTTGAAATATTCAGGGACTCAAATCTTCATAATACCATAATTGAAGCTCATTCCGAATTGATTATTAATTCAGTCAAGAAAATTTGCTATGGCTCAGCTCCAGATAAAGTCTCGAGACATTGGCGGCTTTTGCAAGTTTATCAACGGATTCAATCCCACCTGCAGAACATGAGAACCCTTAGTTTTAGTCCAACAAATTAGCATACATATTAGCTAATGAATGAGTACTCTGTGCTAAGAGCAATAAAATATATGATTGGGAAGAGACCACGCAAGGTAGATTGAGGGAAGAGTGTCTCAAATAGGCGAACACGGACAGGGAATTCTATCAAAGCAGGGGAAACTAGAAGGATGTAGACTAAAGGAAGGATGTAGACTAAAGGAAATATGGGAATTTTGATCATTATGGTGAAGCAGTGCATGGAACTATGTGGACAGGATATCTGGTCTTCGGGTGGGAATATCTCCCCAGAACTCTACAAACCCAAAGTTATAGGGCGGGAGTCATTATAAAGAACAAGTCCTCTTATGAAAACGAAATTCTCTAAAATTCACCTTTGAATTAGCTATCTGGGTTCTTGATTAACGTGTTCGAAGTTAGGAAAATTTGAGGCAATCCTAGGGATTTCACATGGCAATTTGCAAGGAAGTTACCATGCCAAGTGGACCCGAAATTAACTTAAAAGATGGCTTTTTTTTACTTTGGGTCCAGGCATGCTGTTAATTACCATGCATGTTGATCAGCAAGGTTAGGATCGGTGGATTTCAGGTGGATTACATGCTCGAGGGTTATCCCCCTAGGGGGACCCGAAATCATTATAGTGCGGTATCTATTTCCTCATTGGGTTTGATTCAAAGCTTAAAGAGTTTTCTTGTTAGCTTTCTAAAGTAAATCCTCATCCATCATATCTCTGGAGGTGGATTGAACGGTCTTGGCAAAATATTGAATTTTGGAGGTCACTATGTTATATTTTGTGGGCCTGTGGCCTAGAGTGTGGGCCTTTGGCTTGGATCCCAAGGCTTTGTGAGGCTTGATATCTTTATGGCCCACATATCCTTTGGGAATGTATGTACTTTAGGTAATTTTTTTTACGATATAATGAAAAAGAAGGACCGACTCTTGCATTAGCAAAAAAAAGAAATCTAGCTTTGATACCATATGTAACAATCAAGATTTAAGATATACAAATTATTATATCAATTTATATGATTAATAATTAATACACAGTTATTCAATTATTTAATATAGATTTTTTGAAAAAACTACGAGTAGAGATGACTTACCTGTATTGACGATATTCCTTACTTATACTTTTGGATTTGAATGCTCTTTGAATTCTGCTAACCACAACAAAATTTTGGGGACGACTTTCTACCCAATTGTAGGCTCGGTTATGTTAGTGTCAGTTAGTTCTATCTGTCACTAGTGATCAAATATGCTTTTACAACATTTTGTTAGGGGTCTCAAGTCAAATTTTATCATGTCACTAGGTTTTCAGAATAAAATTTGGTCACTGGCTAGTGTGTCTAGGTTGTCAATTACTCCTTTACAAAATTGCCATGTTTTGGTCACCGTCATCAAACATTTGGATGTGCCATCTCTGAAAAGTTTTATGGTCATTTTAGTCTCATTATCATGGTTTTCATTCAGCTCACTATCATCCATTAGGTCATTAGGGTTTCAGTCATTGATTTTCTCATTCCATTCATAAAATTGGCATGTGAAGGAGTAGTGATACAAATTGGTTCAAAAAGTTTTATTTCAAATGAGTATGTTGTAATAAGCTTCAAATAATCTCAAGCTACATTCAAAGGTTCCTAAGCTACCTGGTTGTTCTCCCTTATCCAGCAACAAAACCCAAAATTTTCCAAAACCTACCTGAGAATAGCTATCTAGCCTAAAAACCTTTTACATTCCAGTCAATTCTTTTCTTGTGATTTCATAGAGAGAACCCTCTCTGGTTTGGTAGGTCTAGCTACCAAAATGAAAGGTTGGTTTGTGTTTACCTCCACCGATCTCCTCTAAGCCTGGGACATTATGGAGGATAACAAGATGCACGTAACTTTTCTACAGTTGGCCACCCCCGAACCCTCAATCAACGTACTACTGCTAGGGACTCCTTTGTCTTACAATAATTTTCTCCAAAGAGAATGGATGAAGGAATGATATCTCTCATCTTCATCATCATCCATTAAATAGATCAAACAATGGAAAGGGTTCACATGCACACATTCCACGTGTCAACATGCAACTTTTATTTCTTTATTTTAAGTTTTACTTAATTTAATACTTCTCTTAGTTTAAGTCTTTCTTATTTAATTTTACTTTTTGTTAAATTTACTTATTTTTACTATTTTTATAGTTAATTTATATTGTATTAAACTTAGTAATTATTTTACTATTATTATATTTATATTATTTTATCCTCTTTTATTAATTATATTACATTATTTATTTTCTTTTATTTTTACTATTTATTTACCCCTATTATCTTCCTTTTATTTTATCATTTATTATATTATTATAGTATTATTTTTATTAATATTATTGGGACATTATAGACACCTTATCAAAATTTCTGGAGCTATTGTTGTTTTTATCCAAGAAACTATGGTGAAGGGAGACAAGGCTCGATATTACTTCTCTTCGATTTTCCCAGGGTGGGCAATGATTTCTACTGATTCAGAGGGCCTTTCAGGTGGAATTATTCCTATGTGGGATCCTTTCATTGTTAATCTTGTTGCATTCAAATGATTTGCAGTTGTCTTCATGACAAGGGTTTTTAGAGGTATTCCCCACAGAGTTCACATCCTAAACACTTATGTGTCATACACTAGCGAGAAGCAATTATGGGATAGATTGGACACATGTGGTATTTCGAAACTTCGATCCCTAATCCTGGTTGGGGATCTAAACTTGAAAATTCTAAGGGAGGAGATTTGGGATCCTAGGTGTCAAATGGATCCACTGGTAGACTATTTCTATGAACCTTTCTTTGGAAACCATTTTTTTGATATATGCCCAAACCCTATTATGTTGACTTGGACGAACGATAGGGAACACTGCCATAATATTCAGAAGCATCTGGATCGATTTTTAATGCATGGAAATCTACTAGAAATTATGGGGGTTGTTAGATCAGAGATTTCTTCTGCGATTATTTAGCACCAAGCTCTGATTATTATGCAATGGCAGGGAGAAAAAGTCTAGTCTGGTATTCCCTTTAAATTTAATCATTCATTGTTAGAGGATCATAGTTTTTGTTAGATGGTGTCTCAAAAATGGACTTCGAGTTCACAATCAGTGGCATGTTTTGGTATGGATAATATAGTGGAAAAACAAAAAAATCTAAAACTGGTTATGCACAAATGGACCTCTCAGCAAAAAAACCTAACATAGGAAGGAACTAGAATACATAACGACTAAGATGGATTTGATTGCAAGACCTACAATAGAAAGGCCTTTATGTAATGAGATACATCATAGGTTGTTGGGTTGTGTTATATTCTTTCCACGACTAGCTCACCTAGTTAACTGTGGGGTTATAGGGGGGACAGAGCCCCCCCTTCCTTGCATTGATTGCGCAGTGGGGGGGTCACAGGGGGTTTGAGGGGGGTGGTTAGCCCCCCTCTACGGGGTCTAGGGAAATGCCCCAAGGAATCCTTTTTTGGACCCTATATTAGGTGGGCGGACCTACCTATGGTTTTGTGCATGGTTTTCGCACATGGTTTTGGGCGCAATGGTTTTCGGTCCATGGTATTGGATGCTTTAGTATGTATCTATATGTATTGTAACATTGAAAGGAACATAATGAAAAATCAATCTGGTGGTCCCGGTTTTGGGATCCAGGAGAAAATCTCTATGTATATTTAGCTCTCGCTATTATTTATTTTTTGTTTTTTAGAATTCGTATGTAGTTAATTTATGTACGAGATTAAAACCTACATTTGGTATTAGAGTTGTTTTGGCTTCAAGGGACACCTTTGTTGCTGAGGGGTCTCACTCGAGCCTCTGGTAGATCCTGTTCAGTGGGAGATATGCGGTATCAATTCTGGTGGTGAAAGAAGATGGTGAGCAATGGAAGGATAGAGATCGAGAAATTTAATGGTCTGAGTCTTGAGTTATGGAAACTCAAAATGGATGATTTGTTGGTAGATAAAGATTAGTCGATCGTGGTAGATCCGGGTACTAAACCAATCAAAGTGTCTAATAAAGAACGGAAGAAGTTGGATTGGAAGGCAAAGAGCACAATACGATTGTGTGTCTCATATTTAGTATTGCTGAATGTATCAGGGGAAGCTACGGCTAAGGATTTGTTGGACAAGTTAGGGACTTTGTACCAATCTACGTCTCTGGTGAATAAATTGTTCCTACAGAAAAAGTAGTATAACCTGAGGATGAAAGATGGAGACTTGGTGACAAAGCATCTAAACACATTGAATATTGTTGTAAGTCAATTATTATCTGTTGATATTAAAATTTCAGATGAAGATAAGTGCATCATTTTATTGTGTTCTCTACAAGATTCGTGGGATAGTCTGGTTATTGCAATAGGTAGCAATGCAACTGTCTTGCAGTTTGATGAAATAGTCTCATCCTTGCTGATGGAGGAGATGAGATGGAAAAATATGGAGAGCCAGAATGGTGATTCCTTATCTGTACAAGGACGGTCCTAGAATAGAAACCAAAATAAGTCATCGAGTGAGAGATCTAAATCTAGAGGGAGATCTAAATCTCCAGGAAAAACTGTAAAGGTGTGCTGGAAATGCGGAAAGGAAGGGCACTACAAAAGGGACTGTAAATCTAAAGCTCTTGACAAAGGAAAGGGATTTGGTGATGCTCCTTCTGCAGAAGTGAAAACCACCTCAGATGAAGGTGGGGATGTGTACTTGGCTTCTTCAAGTACACATGTAGATCATGAGGTGTGGTTGATTGATTTAGGTGCCTCCTTTCACTTCACTCCCCATAGAGAGTGGTTCTACGAGTATGAGAAATATTATGGTAGTGATGTCTTCTTGGGGGATGAAAGGAAGGCTAAAATCATTGGCCATGGAAAAGTTAAGTTGAATTTGCAAGGTGGAAGGATTATAACACTTCCGGGTGTTCTACATATCCTTGCATTGGCCAAAAATCTAATTTTTGTAAGCAAGCGAGATGATGAAGGTGTAAAAACAATGTTCGAGAAAGAGACCTGCAAGATGGTTCAGGGAGCATTGGTATTGATGCAGGAAGTTTAGATTGGAACTCTATAAAAGCTGCAAGGTAGCATTGTTATTGATGGGTGCAACAATTCTATGGTTCCTGAAAGTGGAGTAGAAAATCTAGTGGTCTCTACAGAAAATACCATGCTATGGCATCAAAGGCTTGGACATCTTGGAGAGAAAGGCATTCAAATACTTCATGGTAAAGGTATGGTAGAAGGTGATCTAGGTGGATATTCAGATACAATGGCATGGAAAAGCTCCAAATTCAAAGTGGCAGAAAAGCAAGTATCCTGACATTAGATGGAAGTGCTCGTCGCTCGGATCCCAACGGTGTGAACGACACTCCAATCCGAGTTCGGATGATGAAGTTGTGGCAGAAAGAGTTTGCCTTAGCTCCTTTGAAAATGAGGCATTTTCTCTTAGAAATGGTTTTAAGCCTTTAAAAGGCAAAATTGCAATCAGAGGGTCCAAAGGGGTGGACTTAAGGAGCAGTAGTGGAACCCGCAATCAGCGATATCTGATTAATTGGAGTAGGGGACAATCATTTAGAAATTGTGGTCGAGACGTAAGACCCGCGATCAGCGATTGTGATCAACAATCGGATCGGCGGGAGTGATCAGATCGGTGGGAGTGATCGGATTGGCGGGAGTGATTGGATTGGTGGAATCAGTATCGGTGATTGGAAGAAATAAAGGCCAGGACCCCGAGCCATTGCATATGTTGATGTGATCGTCCGACAACGATATCAGTGATCAGCGATTGGCGGTCGGAAAATCCCCCACTAAAAGGACTATGGAACTATCGATGTGTCGATTGCGATATAGGGATCAGACCTGATGGGTCTATAAGCCCGATTTAAGGAAATTTAAAGTTCAGGACTTCAGTTTTCTTGGTGTTTTCTGTGTGTTATCCATTTAGCCGGAAAAAGGCCAATTTCGGGGTTTTTGTGAGGGAAGGGAGGATTCATTGCGCCTAATTGATCACCCGTTGGAAAAACCTCCTATTCTAATTAGACAATCCCTGATTTAAGCGTGCCTGTAACAAATTTAGGATTATAAAGCTCAAGGCACGCAACAGTGTACGAGAGAGGGGATTTTCAGCACATAGTTCGAGGCAACAACTTGTAGGAGGGCCGATTGATCATTTTGTCTGAATTGGGTGAATTTTATATGGGTTTTTCCCCTCTCAATGCCACAGATGCAATGGTGCTATCCATTTCTCCATCTGAGGTCTCCATTTCACAGCCATTGTCTAGAATGGAGGTATAATCCTCTTTTGATGTAATGATGCTTGTATTATCTTCTTTTCACGCCATTTAATATATGAAGGCCTCCCCATTGATCAAGAAAGGCCTGGAGACGTAGTCCGAGTTGGACAAACTCCGTTATCAAGTCTTGGTGTCTTCTTCCCATTATTTTATGTGTTACTTCTTCTTTCCTGTGTGCACATTAAATTTCTATGTTAAGCTACAATTCTTACATGTGATTCTTTTCATACATCTATAAGCGAAAGATCCTTGGATCAAGTGGTATTAGAGCAGGGCTTTTTAGATGTGAATTGCATGTTTGTATGCTAACAAGAAACAAACTCCAAAGAGGCAAAGGGGAACTAGAACCTTTCGATCCCGAAGCGGGGTGTGCACATCAAAGGAGCATGGAAGATGAGGCACATCTTGAAGAGGAGCGTAATTTCAGAAAGACCTTCTATTCAATGGCAAAGAATATCAGACAACTGGTTTTAAGGCTGGAGAAAGAAGAAGAGAGAAACCCAGAAGAACAAGGTTCAGCACATAGGAATGGTGGAGAAGAACCCCCTCCTTCTCCTTCTGGGAGTGAAGGTTCTCCTTCCTCTCACCACCATAATCGTAGAAATTCAAAGGATGCATCTAAGAAACCTTTCTTTAAATTAGATGTGAAATTTGATCTTCCCATGTTTAATGGTGAAAGTAATGCAGAAAATCTTAGTAATTGGATTAGGTAGATTAAGGTCTACTGTAGGATTTAGAAAATCATGGAGGATGAGGCAAAGATTCAGTTGGCCTCTCTATGGCTGAGCAACACCACTCTCATTTGGTGGGTGAGAAAATTGTAGAGCAGTAAGAATGTGGGTAAAATCTTTTCTTCATGGCCTGATTTTATTTCTACGTTAAAGGAACAGTTTTATCCCTTAGGATACAAGCAAAAAGCTTTAATGAATTGACAGTATTTAAGACAAGGAAAAGGTTAGGATGTTCAGAGTTTTACAGAGGAGTTTAGAAAGAAAGCACTTAATCTGGGTATTGCACATTACACCTGAAGTTGTAACTAAGTATATTGGCTCATTGCATAGCTATATTAGGCATTCATTGTTGTTGTTTGAACCAACCACTATTGACTCAGCCAACGTGAAGGCAATTCATATTGAGAATAGGGGCAAAAATGAAAGAGATGATCATTCTAGAAAACCAATGTTCAAACCTCCCAATGGAAAACCCAAAGTGAAATGGAAAGGAAAGGAGAAGAAGACAACAAAAACCAAAGAAGGAGAACGACTGTATTGCAATCATAGCAAAAAGCAAGGCCACAATGATGTTCACTATTGGAAACAACACCCAGAAAAGTGTCCAAAGAAGTATGGAGGAAAAGGGAAGCAGAAGACAGTGGCAACAACACAGCAAGACCTTGGATCGATTCTGGATATGAAGCGTTGATCACAATAGTGGGAACAAAAGGTACTCTTACACCTCATGTTAATTCTGAATCGCATGAAGGCACTAATTTTGTAAACGAGTCCCTTCTTAATGACCGAAAGTGAATTGAACTGCTTCATATCAGGTTTGTTGTAAATCATACTAAAGTTGAAACTTTGTTTGATACTGGATCCCAAGAAAATTTAATCGTAGAATCGTTGGTAAAGAAACTTGGCTTAGAAACAAAACCACATCCGAAACCTTACCCGCTTGGATGGATACATGATAAAGCAAAAATGAATGTAACCAAGCAGTGTAAAGTAAAATTTGTAATTGCTTCTAAGCTAGTGGATGAAGTAGAACTGGATGTAATACCATTGGATATCTGTGGCATGGTGTTAGGGAGCCCATATCTATATGATCAGACGAATTACCCCTTCGAAACCCTTGGAAGCTCAAGATCAATAGACCCTCCGGTCAGAAAGTATGCTTATTTAATAATTAATTAATCATCCCAAATCTTTTAATTTAATTTAATTT
>APFE031487429.1:0-22670 GCA_000404065.3 Pinus taeda | reverse complement strand
ATAAATAAGGGGTAGTTTATTCTAATAAAGTAAAAGTAATATGAATTAACTAGATTAATTTTATTAATCTAATATAAATAATAATATCAAAATAAAAATAACAATTAAAAACAAATTAAAATGATTTTTAAATATTCCCTTAAACTAAGTAATTATTGAATTTTAATTAATTTTAAACATTTTAATTAATATTTTTATCAATTATATCAATTAATTATATTAATTAATTGATTATTTAATCTGAATAATAAAATAAAATTGAATATTAAATAATTTAATAATAATAATAACAATTATAAATAAATAAATATCTTGAATTAATAAAGAGTAATGTCGACTGTCATTTTAGGGTTCCTTTGTGTATTTATATTCAGGTTCCTAGCGCTCTCTCTCTCATCATCTTCCATTCAATTCAATTCTATCCTTCAGAAGCGTCCTGATGATGGACCCCCGTTGGGGTTCGAAACGTCGACAGACTGAACTGGAAACTGTGGATAATCCGGAACATGAAGCTACAGCCTTCTTTCGTTACGAAAACAAATACAAAATCACAAAAGATGGGGTAGAATACATAGTAAGGGCTCATCAAAATAAAATCAATGCCAGCCTTGTAAGCGCTAGACAAAAGAAAAGAATAGTGAATTCCAGTAAGGGTTTCATGCATATTTTTGTAAGGGAAAAAGAGGCTGAATTAACTTATGATTTCCAGGGCTACAATTAGGAACATAAACAAGAATTATTTGAAGTAATTTCTAATTATGATGAGCTGTTTTAGGAACTGAAGGAATTACCTCTGAAGAGGGAAATCCAACACGAGATACATTTGCAGCATGATGCTCCTTTTCCAAATATTGGCATGTATAGGATGTTGACCATTGAGATGGAGGAAATCAAGAAACAGGTGCAGGAATTGCTGGAACAAGGAATCATCAGGCCGAGCACTTCTCCGTGTGGTTCATTGATTGTCTTAGTTCCAAAGAAAGACGAAAGATGGAGGATGTGTGTGGATTACCATGCATTAAAAACAATTATGGTGAAAAATCGCTACCCTCTTCCACGCATTGATGATTTATTAGATCAGTTAAAGAATGTTGTTTATTTCACAAAATTGGATTTGCGCAGTGGTTATCACCAGGTCTGAATTGCAGAGCAAGACGTGTGGAAAACTGCCTTCAATACCAAACAGGGGTTGTTCGAATGGATGGTGATGCCATTTGGGCTTTGAAACGCTCCAGCCACTTTTATGAGGGTCATGAATGATCTCTTTCGGCCTTTCATTGATGAATTTGTTCTTGTATATTTGGATGATATACTTGTCTTTAGTAAGAGTTGGGTTGAACATGTGTGTCATGTAAAGAAAGTGCTTGATGTATTGAAAAAAGAAAAACTATTTGTAAATTTGTCAAAGTGTGAGTTCAGGAAAAACTCTTTGGGTTACCTAGGTCATATTGTTGGTCATGGTCAGTTAAAGATTGATCCCTCTAAAGTTGAAGCAATTATAAATTGGCCTAAGCTTACTAGTGTAATCGAGGTTCATAGCTTTTTAGGTGCAGTCCAGTATTGGAGGAGATTTATTGCTAATTTCTCTGTTATTGCAGTGCCTCTGCACAATTGACAAGTGTGAAACAGGTCTTCTAATGGGGAGGAAGGCAACATAAGTCCTTCGAAACATTGAAGCAAAAGATCATCACCGCACTAGTCTTAGCCTTACCAAATCTCCAATAACCATTCGAGATCGAAACCGATGCCAATGGTTATGCCATGGGAGTTGTACTGATGCAGCAAAAGAAGCTGATTTGTTACCACTCTGAGAAGTTTTCTCAAGTTGTGATAAACTATCCCACTTATGACAAGGAGCTTTATGCCTTGGTTCATAGTGTGAAAAAGTGGAAACACTACGTGATTGGAAAGGAGACCATCATCCATACGGATCATCAACCCTTGTAGTACCTTTAGTCACAAACCAAGTTGCAGCGATCTCATCATTTCAGGCGGATGGGTTTCCTTCAACATTTTCATCTTGTAATAAAGTATAAGAAGGGCACTAGCAATAAGTGGCCGATGTGCTATCTCGCCCTCCTATTTATGCTTATGTTATTTTGCATAATGCTTCGTTGTATTTTGAAAGTTATGTTAAACAATATGCTAACGATGATGACTTTAAGGAGATTGATGCAAAACTAACCCATGGTTCACAGGTGGACAACTATCATTTGTAGGGGAAACTGTTGTATCACCTTGGTAAAGTGTGTATTCCCATAGGGGAAAGGGTACATGTAATTCGAGAGGCCCACACCTCTCTTGTGTTTGGACACTTTGGTGTTGAAAAGACATTATGTCATGTACAAAGATTTTGTTTTTGGCCTCATATGAAAAACATTGTGACTCGCTATGTAAAGGGTTGTGTGATGTGTTCTGTTTCAAAGCCCTGTAATAGAAAGCTCAGGCTCTACACATGACTCCCTATTTTGAGTCGTCCATGGGAAAGTGTATCAATGGACTTTGTAGGAGGTTTGCTTTTGTCTAGGAAGAGTAATGACTATTTGTATGTCGTCGTTGACCATTTTAGCAAGATGTGTATTCTTATGCCTTGTAAAAAGTAGATTACTGCAGAGCAGACTGCTTCTCTTTTCTTTCAGCATGTTTGGGTCCATTTTGTATTACCCACTTCTATTTGGTTAGATCGGGGCTCTCGCTTTCTCGGAGAGTTTTGGACCAGTTTGTGGAAGATGATGGACACCAAATTGAAAAGAAGCATGGAATTTCATCTGTAAATAGACAGATAGACAGAGGTCGTAAACCGTATTGTGGTACACTTGTTACGAGGCTATTGTGGGAAACATCCCAAGTTGCGGGATGAGCATCTCCCATATGTACATCATTCCTACAACCGAGCAATGCATTCATCTACACAAGGTTCACCATTTGAGACATGCTTTGGTTACCTGCCAAAGGACCCTTTTGATATGGTATTTGGAAAGGAAGATGGCTCCAGTGGACGTAATGATAGGGACAAAGCTCAGCAGTTCATTCAGTGAATCTAAATGATTCACCAAACAGTACAAGAGCAGTTGGAGAAAAGTCAAGCTCGTTACAAGGCTCGACATGACAAACACCGAGTCGACCACCAATTCCAAGTGGGTGACAAAGTGTGGTTCCACATTAGCAAGGATAGGATGAAGGGAGAAGGGAAGAAGTTGAGACCAATTTGGTATGGTCCATTCACCATATTGGAGAAGATTGAAAACAATGCCTTTCGTTGTGATTTATTGATTTATATGCAAATGTACTCAGTAGTGAATGTATAGAACTTAAAGTTGTATGAGCCACCATCGATCATGGACATAGATGAGGTGGGCACAGTTCCTACAGTTGATGATTTTGCACCAGAATATCTCGATGAGTTACCGGAAGACATTATCCTTGATAGAAGGACCAAGATTTCATGGTGAGGAGATGTGGAATACCTTCGAGTGGGTTTAAAGGGAATGCACCCTAGCAAGGCCAAATGGCTGGAGAAGGAAAAGGTGAGGGAACAATTCCCTCACTTTCCAATTGACTAATGAAAGCTTTTGGCAGTCCAAAAGCTCCTAAATGGGGAGGATTGATCTAGGTGGATCTTCAGATACAATGGCATGAAAAAGCTCCAGATTCAAAGTTGTGGAAAAGAAAGTATCCTGACATCATATCAAAGTGCTCGTCGCCCTGATCCCAACGGTCTCAACAACACTCCAATCCAAGTCCGGATGATGAAGTTGTGGCAGAAAGAGTTTGCCTTAGTTCCTTTGAAAATGAGGCATTTTCTCTTAAAAATGGTTTTAAGCCTTTAAAAGGCAAAATCGAAATTAGAGGGTCCAAAGGGGAGGACTTAAGGAGCAACAACGGAACCCGCATTCAATGATGTTCAATTAATTGGAGTCAGGGGCAAGTAGTTAGCGATTGTGATCGGGACGCAAGACCTGCGATCAGTGATTGCAATCGATGATCGGATCGACAGGAGTGATCAGATTGGCGGGAGTGATCGGATCGGTGGGATCAGCATCGGTGATTGGAAGAACCAAAAACTAGGACCCTATGCTGTTGCATATGCCGATGTGATCAACCGACGCCGATATCGGCGATCAGCGATCGGCGGTCGGCAAATCCCCCGCTAACAGGATTGTGGAACCAGTGATGTGCTAATTGCGATATAGGGATCAGACCCGATGGGTCTATAAGCCCGATTTAAGGAAATTTGAAGTCTGGGACTTCAGTTTTCTTAGTGTTTTCTGTGTGTTATCCATTTAACCAGAAAAAGGCCAATTTCGGGGTTTTTGTGAGGGAAGGGCAGATTCATCGTGCCCGATTGATCACCCGTTGGAACAGCCTCCTATTCTAATTGGACAACCCCCGATTTAAGCATGCCTGTAACAAATTCGGGGATTATAAAGCCCAAGCCATGTAGCAGTGTTAAGGAGAGGGGATTTTCAGCACATAGTTCAAGGTAGCGGCTTGTAGGAGGGCCGATTGATCATTTTGTCTGAATTGGGCGAATTTTATATGTTTTTTGCCCCTCTCGATGCCATGGATGCAGTGGTGCTATCCATTTCTCCATCTGAGGTCTCTATTTCATAGCCATTGTCCAGAATGGAGGTATAATCCTCTTTTGATGTACCAATGATTGTATTCTCTTCTTTTCATGCCATTTAATATATGAAGGCCTCCCCATTGATCGAGCAGGGCCCGGAGATGTAGTTAGAGTTGGGCAAACTCCGTTATCAAGTCTTGGTGTCTTCTTGTCATGCTTTTATGAGTTACTTCTTCTTTATTGTGTGCAAATTAAATTTCTGTGTTAAGCTGCAATTCTTACATGTGATTCTTTTCATACATCTATAAGCGAAAGATCCCTAGATCATAAGGTATGACTAATAGCTCTTTGGATTTTGATTTATGTGAAAATTGTGTATATGGGAAGCAGAATCAGGTGAGTTTTCCCTCTGGTGGTAAGAGGGTGAAACAGATATTAGAGCTTGTGCACACTGATGTGTTTGGACCTGTGAAGGTTCCATCACTGGGTAAGCCTGTGTACTATGTATCATTTATAGATGACTTATCAAGGAATACATGGATATATTTCCTTAAGAAGAAATCTTAAGTCTTTGATAGGTTTAAAGTATTTAAGGCTCTGGTGGAAAACCAGACAAAGAAGAAGATAAAGGTGCTGAGGAAAGATAATGGTGGAGAGTTTTGCAAGAAGGAATTTGAAGAATTCTGTAAGAAGTGTGGTATAGCATGGCAGAAGATTACTCCATACACACCTAAGAAAAATGGAGTTGCAAAAAGAATGAATAAGATGTTGATAGAAAGGGCAAGAAGCATGCTCAGTGATGCCAGGTTACGACGGGAATTCTGGGCAGAGGTGGTGGAGACTACATGTTACCTGGTCAACAGATCACCCTCATCAACGTTGGAGGATAAGACTCCCCAAGAGATATGGACTGGTAAGAAACCCTCTCTTTCACATCTGAGGGTATTTGGATGTGATGCATATGTACATGTTGCAAAGGAGAAAAGAACAAAGTTGGATAGTAAATCTAAAAAGTGCATCTTTATTGGGTATAAGGATGGTTTAAAGGGTTATAAGCTTTGGAACCCAGTAACAAGGAAGGTTGTGTACAACCGAGATGTGGTGTTCAGAGAGGTGAAATATGTTATTAAACATGAAGTCCAATCGAAGGAATCTGAGAAGATAGAGTTTGAGCTTAAGGAGGAAGAATCAGACTCTAAAATAGAAGAGGAATCAGAAGATGAAGAGCCACAAACTCCAATTATGAAAAGATTAGTTCGAGAGAGAAGGCAGCCAAAAAGGTATAGTCCATTTGCTTTTTGTTAAAATTTTTCTTTATCTATTACTGATGATGATCCTAGAACTATGAAGGAAGCAGTAGATTCAGAGGATGGAAAACTCTAGAAAGAGGTTGTTAGTGTTAGTATTTGCAGCCTTCCACCAACGATCAAACATTCCCTTACAAAGTGGTCTTAGGGTGTCAAAGTCAAATTTTGTCATTTCAGTAAGTCTTCAAGTAAAATTTGGTAACTAGGTATTAGGTATAGGATTGTTTTTACTCGTTCCAAAGCTTTCCAAATATTGGTCCATGTCACCATTTGGCTTAGTGTACCGTCATTCAAAGAGTTGTCATCATTATTTCATGTTTCAATGGGTCATTTTACACCTTGTTTGTGCTTCAGTTGTACTTAGGTAAGGCTCTTTTCCCTCTCCTAGGGTTTTGAAGGTAATTTTTCTTGGATGGTCAAATCATCAACAAAACTTGTATCCTGATGCTCATACACCTTCCCCTATCCTTAATATGCCTTCTTAAACACTTCCCATCACTGATATCCCTCAAATTCATCATTTTCCCACAAACCCTAGCCTATTGCTACAATTTGACACTTTTCTAGGTTAGACCTATGTTTTTCCCTTTTGGAGAACTTCCTCTCATTTGATCCTTGAGATTCCACTTTCCCCTGTTTCTTGACATCCCTCCATACTTCCCAAAATTTTCTCAAGAAATTAGAAGCCCCTCATCCCCTTCATCTCCCTTTATTTCTACAAATTCCTTGTTCCACACATCGAGATAGGTTTTATTTAAATGATGTTTCTGAGTAAGAAAAGACGAATTTGACAAAAGTGAGAGACTCTTTTGTCCATAATAGACCCAAGAAGAAAAACCTCCTTCATTTTTTACACATGTCTCATGGTTTGGGAGAAATATCCAAACAATAATTTTCCACAGGAGAGTTGCTGCACTTCTGGAGTGACCTTATGAAAATAACTTTTTCTCCTAGATGGAATGACCAAATTACTTTCTTGATGAGACAAATGATAACTAGACATAGAGAGATTTCCAATGAGCTATCATGAGCTCAATTTGGAGTTGAGGAAGGCCTCCTAAAGTTGACTGAAACAACACTCTGCATTTTGGCAGCCTCATTCTTCACATTTTGACCAGTCTTGGGAGATTGAGATTTTAACAGGGAAAATGAGCTCCAAATTGAAAGATTCGAGATGTTCTAGAAAGTAGAATCGGCAGGATTTCCAAAGAGCTATCACATGCCCAATTTGGACATCGAAAAGGCCTCCAAAAGTGGCCTGAAAAAAGCGTTGCGCATTCAGGAGGTGGCACTGCGCGTCGAGGCCGGCGTTGCACGTCGGTGCACTGGCGCTACGCTTTGGGGAGAAGGGTTCTAAAGCCCTCAAAACTTCAAGAAATTTCTATATTTCTCTCTCTTACCCTTATTTCAAGTAAGTTAACCTCCTTTTCTTCATTTTTGGTTTGCATATTGAAATCATAAACATCATTCTCCATGCTAAAAATCAAACCCTAGTTTCACTCCATATCATCCTAAAAACCCTAACCCCCTGTTTCGCTCCATATCATTCTAAAAACCCTAACCCCCTTCGTTTGTTCCCATCACCTATCATTGAAACTAAAAACCCCTCTCTACATCACTACCTATCCCCTCATTATATCCTCTCATCCTAAAACCCCCCCCCTCACTCTCATAATTCACATCTTACCCTTCATTGTCTAATCTACCCTAGCACATCACTTCACTCCTAAAGGAATCCCACTCATTCCCTTTATCCCTTTCTAGGAGTGTGCCACCAAAAAAACCTTGAAAACATGGATAGCGAAGACCATGGCCATGAGGAGGAAAGGGACTTTGACTTGGCAGAACATGATGAGCCTGAGCAGCATGACATTGAGACCATTGACTTAGAGGCTCTAGATGAGGAAAAATCAAAGACATCATCATTCGGGAAAATGAGGCCCAAGTATAGGCTCTGATGGACGATTTGGAGAGGACCAAGTATGTCATCACATACTTAGAGCAAGAAAACAAATAGTTGAGTGACAAACAAGTGCTCATGGAGCTGGAAATGCTCAAGGTGAAATGACAAAGTGGCAAAGAGACACAAGTCACTTTGACCCCTATTGAGCAGGAAATTGAAAATGATAGAGAGACTTAGATTGCGAGAGTCAACTTGCACCTTGGAAAACTGCTACAGAAGGCCAACAGAGACAATCAGATGATTAGACACATGGCCTATCATTACAAGACCCGAAACAAAATTTGCAACATGAGGGTCAAGAAAATGAAATCTAGGCTAAGGCGGGCCCTAAAAGGGAAAAAAAGAGGAGGCTAGGCTTAGGTTTATTGCTGAAGTTTCCTCGGCTCATCAAGATGCTTGATGGTGGTACTGATCACCAATTTTGGACAGGTTTGGGGAAATTTTTGTCATTTAAAAATTTTGGAAATTGCACACACAGGAAAATTGTCTAGAGGTGGCGCTGCGCTTTTCCTAGGGGCACCCAATGAATAAATGTTTCACATTTTTAGATTTAGAGCAATGAGGACATGCACCCTAGCAAGTTTCAAAGTTTTTGGGGCAGAACTGGTCCACCAAAAGGTCAAAAAACACACTAAAAATGACCTTTCTGCCACTTTTTGGACACACAAAAGTAGTCTTGGAAGAATCATGTTTTGAGGGGTCAAATGAGCTCCAAACGCCGAAATTCTAGGTCGTCTGGAAAGTAGACTTGAAGAGATTTCCAATGAGCTATCAAGGGCCTAATTTGGATGTCTAGAAGGCCTTTAAAAGGGACCTAAAAGTGGCACTGCACATTGAGCCAGTGGCGTTGCGCATAGGGAAAATTTTGCTCAGGATGCCTATTTTTCCAGTTTTTGACTATGATCATGGATTCTCTCTCATGGTAGATGATTTACTCTTGTAAATGATGTCATGTATTGTAAATATGATGGTTAAAAAGTTGTATATGGTAGATTCATTGCTTTAGGAGTTAGTTTGCAGTCAAATGAATTAGTTTTTCATTTTTAGAGGCAAGTTGTTGATGATGCCTATATTTTTGTTTCTTGTTTAGTATCAGTTAGATCAGCTCCTCATCTTAGGGATTCGACCCTTGAGGATAGGAGGAGGTTTAATGTTTTTCTATATCTTCTTCTTCTTTCTCTTTGTGAGGGGTTGGACTTAGTTGGATGCTCAGAGCTTGATTGTACATCATTGTAAGCAGTTTGGCAAGGAGATTAATAAGATTTGCAACTATTTTTATGGGATCCCTATGGTATGGAGTTTTATTACAATTTATTCTTTTGTGATAATTTGTTTACATGTTTTATGTATGCCATCATTCATTTCATTGCTTATAGTTGAAAGTTTTCAAGTTTGATAGGTAGAATCCATTGTATCAGTGCTCTGCCTTGGGAAATCAGTCAAAATTTCATGTTTTCTACTGTTTAAGAAGGATCCATGATTTCCAGATGCCCTTATTAGCTCCTCATCAGTCTTAAACACCTCACATCATCAAGCCTAAAGTGCTAAAGCCTATCCCTACCTTGCCCCATAGAACACCCTGCATCTCTGACCCAATTTCCCAGACCTAAACTACCCAGCTCCTCCTGATCCGGAAAAACACAAAAAAAAATTCAATCAAAACCTTCAAGCTAGTATACCTAGCCTAAAATCCTTTACCTGATCCATCCATCTTAACTGAGATCATTACGGAGAGAGCACTCTCTTGGCCTAGTAGGGCTAACTATTTGGCTAAGCTTGGTTTGTGGTTACCCTGGCATTACCTCCCTTCAGCCTGAGGTCAATCCAGGTGATAACAGAGGCCATGGTTGATGAAATGGAATCTTTTCACAAAAATGAGGCTTGAGATCTAGTGGAGTTGCTGTCTGGAAGGAAACCCATTGGCAACAAATGGGTGTTCAAGAAGAATACAAATGCAAAAGGAAAGGTGGAGAAATACAAATCTCGGTTGGTAGGAAAAGGTTATTCCTAGGTGTCGGGAATTGATTTTGGTGATATTTTTTCTCTGTTGCCAAGGTAACTTCTATTAGATTACTTTATCTGTTGCTGCTGCTTTTGATTTTGAGGTAGAACAGATGGATGTGAAGACAACATTTCTTCACGGGGATTTGGAAGAGGAAATCTACATGAAGCAACCTGAAGGCTTTGCGGTGAAGGTAAGAAAGAAATGCAGTTAAAGAAGTCTCTGTATGGGTTAAAACAGTCACCAAGGATGTGGTATCATAAATTTGATACATTTATACAAGGACTTGGCTTCACCAGAAGCAAAGCAGATCACTGTGTGTATTTTAAATTAATTGGTGACTATGTTATTTATCTGGTCTTGTATGTGGATGATATTTTGCTAGTTGGAAATGACAAAGAAATTATCCAGGATTTGAAAACCCAATTGTCCTCCAAATTCGACATGAAAGATCTTGGTGTTGCAAACTATATTTTGGGCATGGAAATTAAAATAGATCGGGAAAAGAGGAAGCTCTAGTTAAACCAGAGGAAGTATGTCGAGACAATACTGCAGAGGTTTAATATGCAGGACAGTAAACTGGTGAAGATTCCTATTCCTGTAGGTGTAAATTTATATGTTGAATAGTGTCCCAAGACACAAGAAGAGGAAGAGGACATGTGCCATGTTCCATATGCAAGTGCAGTTGGTAGTCTGATGTATGCGATGGTATGTACTAGACCAGACATTGCACATGTAGTGGGAGTATTGAGTAGGTTTATGTCAAAACCAGGGAAGTAGCATTGAACAACATCGAAGAGGGTTTTTAGGTATTTGCATGGCACTAGTGATTATGGTTTTTCTACCAAGGAGGACTAGGATTGGACATAGTTTTGGATATTCATGGCTTTGTTGATGCAGACTAGGCTGGAGATTCGGATCAAAGAAGATCTACAAGTGGGTATTTGTTTAACCTTTTTAGAGGTGTAGTTAGTTGGATGAGTAAGAAACAATCTATAGTGGCACTATCTGTTAGAGTCAGTATTTTCGTACTACCATCAGTGATCAAAACTCCTCTTTTATATCATATTAGTGCCCCATGTTGTAATTTTTTTCATTCCACCTAGGTCCTCATGCAAAAATTTACTCACTGATGGTAGCCCAATTCAAAATCCCACTCTCCCTCAAAAAATCAATATTTTATGGCCCACCTTCCTATGTCTTACTGAGGATACATTCATTTTAAAATCCCATTTCATCATGTCTTATGTTAGTCAAGTCTACATGAACTCTCCTCACTCAAGGTTTTCATTAGGTCTCTAGGTTTCATTTTTTTTCAAGGTCAAATAAAACACCACTTCACTGCATAAGGCCAGTAAAATCATGAGAGTGAAAGAAATAATATCCTTTTTCATTCAAAAAGGATTTGCAAACATGTAATTATGGCTGCCAGAGCTCTAATTTTCATTCCAAAAGTAGAAGTTTTGTTTAAGATTGTAATTTTATTTCAAAAGGAGAGATGTAATAATTTTATTTATTTATGTAATTTTATGTTTACCATATGTAATAAGTCACTATTCCTAGCTGTTTACTCAAACTCTATTGCCAATATCATCCAAGTAAAAGTTAAAAGTAAAGATTGCCAAAACTTCAACATCATCCACCTTTAACGGAAAAAGTTAGAAATGAAATTAGCAAAGAGGTCAAAAAGGTGAAATGAAACATTAGAAAGTGGGTTTTAAATCTAAAATATCAAATTCACTCAGCTATAAAGGACTTCTTGGCTTCAAACTCAGCCTCATTTTCCTCTTACCATTGATTGAGCAAACCCCAAGAAAACCTTTTCACAGTTCAGGGCGAAAATCAACAGAACAGAGAAGATTTTGTGCATTTTCTTTTGGCGTTGCATGTTCTCTTCTGGCACAGCGGGTTTACCCGGTGCTGTGCGTTTACCTAGCGATGCACATTTGCCCAACGCTACGTGTATTTGTAAGGCATTGCGCGTTTCCTTAAGGCGTTGCGCGTTTTCCTGAGGCACTGCGCACTCTGCATTTACGCTGTGCGTTTGTCCAGGAAGGCCATAGTAACCTCCTCAGCTCCTCCAAGGTGCATTCAACCTCCAAACAAGTAAGCAGCAGCTAAGGAATGTGTTTTTCTTCCTCCTCAAGTCACTCCCAAAGTGTTTGAAAGGTTTAATTGAAGATTTGGTTTAATTCTATATCTAAACCCTAGATCTCCACCAAAAAAAATACCTTGCACTCTCAATCCATTTTATACACTCCCCTACACCTTCCTTTCCTTTCCCTAAACCTTTTTATCCAAGATACCCTCTAACCCTTTGTCCCAAAACCCTAAGTCCTAGTTGATACAACTACCTAGGCTCCCAAACCCCGTATATTATAAACAATTTCCCCCATCCCCAAAGCTATCATACTACTACCCTATATCCCATTCCATTACATATATCCCTTCACCCATCATCTTCATATTTACCCTTCCCCATTTACTCTTTCCAAAAAACTACATTCCCACTACCCCATACCTCCCTAGGGTTTGATATTTAACACCATGGCAGATGAGGAATACAAACCACACAATGAGGAAGAGGAAACTGAGAGAGAAGAAACAGAGGTCAAGAAAACTAAAAAAGGAGGCTAGATACACAGATTTAAACCCACATATGTCAGCGAACTCTTAGCATCCCCTATGACTATGACATCCTTCAAATGGCTAGGCTGTTATGATTTCTGTGAGAAAGTTCAGGCAGTCCAACATCATCCTGAGTTGACTAGGCTCTTCATATCTAAACACCAAGACAACTAGGTCACTCTAGAAGGTATCACTTTTACTCTATCTACTGCCATTATATCCATTGCCATCGGGATCCCAGATGTTGGGGAGAAATGGTTTAAACAAGGTGATTTGGAGAGGCATTATTATGAGCCTTACATGAAACCAAGGTACCTAAATGAAAGAAGGGGTTATTTTTCTTATTCACACCTCCTTGAAAGATATGCCCCAATTATGAAGATTATTATGAAATATTTTGCATGTAAAGGTAGATTTTCTAGGGTCTATACTTATGATATCCGACTTTTAATGCATTTCACTAGGGTAAAAATGCTCAATATACCCTACTATATTTTCCGGAGTGTAGAGAAGATGGCCTACATTACCCAAAAGAGGGTGTATAAAGATCAAATGAAGAGTCTCTTTCAAATTATAGTCCTTTATCATCTCAAGGAACTCAACATTGCTTGGAGCACCTTCATAGCTAATCCCATATTCACTCATTCATATACTCAGAAGGTTCAAAACATCCCTTCATCATCTCATCCTTCCACCTCCATTCCTCCATCTCAGCCCATAGATCATTCATACTCATCTGATGAGTTAGCCACACCATCACCTCCATCATCACCATTTAATGAGCGTATTCATTCACCTAATAGAGACAAATTCAGAGAGCAAGAGCACATTGAACAGGTTGAGGTCAGCAAACCTAAAGGGGTTGATTTGGGCACTTTGACACATACTTATCAGAGAGGAAATAGGCAAGTGTTTTCCCCGCAGATTGTGGGAGGGGCCTTGCCTTCTTCATTAACAAAGCAGGTACAAAAGGGCAAGGAGAAGATGACAGAGACAGAGAGCCAGCAACAAGAGGAGGATCTCCATGAGATCAAACAGGATTTTCACTTAGTTGACCCGAGTGAGCATGATGACAGTGAAAGCACAAACATTGTCATCAAAGAAAAGGATGCATTCATAGGGGAGCTCCAGGTCAGCTTGCAGAGGGAAAAATACATCTTTTCATACTATGAGCAGGTAAACAAGTAGTTTGAGACCAAACATGAGCTCATGGAGATTCAGCTCATCAAGGCAAAGAGGGAGGCTAAAAGGCTAAGGCTTTACTTGATGAAGAAGATGGAGAATATATTGACCAGATGGAGTAATAGGTGCCAAGAAGAAGGCCGAGGACCAGAGGACTAAAAGGAGCATTGGAGCTAGAAAAACAGAAAGAGGCAGAACTAGCTAATGAGCTCACTCTAAATGAACAATTTTCCAAAATGGTCAATGAGAACCAGGAGAATTGTCTTGAGAGGGTGAACAACCATCTTGAAAAATTCCTAGAAAAGCCCAAAAGGGACAATAACATTAAGAGAAATATGGCAATGTATTATTGCCAAAGAAAACAAATAGCGAGGGCAATGCTCAAGGCTGCTAGGGCAAGAATTGAAGCCCTAACTCACTAAGAAGAGAAGAAGAAGCTTGATATACTTGCATAGGCTTCACTCCATGCCTAGAAATATCAAACATCAGCTCATTGGCCAATTTTGAAGACTCTTGGCTCATATTTTGGTAAAATTGTCTTTCCTGTCTTTTTTGAGGCAATTTCATATCAACTGTTTGGTCAAATGCGCATCGCCTTAAGTGTTGCACACATTTTTAAGGAATTTTTTTGAGGAATGGAGACACTAGTGGATTCAGAAGGACCAAGACATCTAGGAAAACCATGTTTCTGGCTCTGGAAAGAAAAACTGGCAGGCAAAAAAGGAAAAAAACCACCTAAAAATCATGTTTTTTCCCTCATTTCTGGACCAGGTGCTACGCGTTTGAGTAGTCTTGGGAGAATCGAGTTTTGGAGGGTCAAATCAAGCCCATTTTGAAAACTAACGGCAGTTTTGGAAACTAGAGAGGATAAGATTTCCAAGGAGCTATCTTGGGCTCAATTTTAACATCAGGAAGGTAGGTAAAAGTCAGCTTGAAGATGGTGTTGCGCGTTTGACACTGGTGCTGCGGATTTGACAGTTGGCCCATTTTTACACTATTTCTCTCCAAAATTGATTTTTACCTATGGGAAATCCTTGTTTTACTGATGTAATTGATGTGGTTGATGTAATTATTATGTTTTTACTGTTACCTAGGGTAAGTACATTAGGTAAATGGCCTCCATGACTTGTAATGAATCAGTTTTCTTAAGTTAGGGACGAGTCACTTTGACCACCCTACACTCTAGCCATCAGTCCAGTTTTTGTTGTAACTGCTCCTCGTCTCATGGATTCAACCCCTGAGGCTAAGATGAGTTGGTTTGAGGCCTATATCATGTAATATTTCAGTCATTCTAGAAGTTGGACTCTATTGGATGTTGTACTGGTGTTTCAGACTTTGGCATGGAATATATTGGATGAGTTGCAACTATTTTGGTGGGATTCCTGTGGCATGGTATTTTGATATTGTTTCTTCTTCAGTTACATGTGTGTGAATGTTTTGTAACTTTCATGATCCATTTCACTTCTAAATATGTTTTATTTTCAAGGTGTGATAAGCAGAATTCATCTTCTAGCTCTATTTTGGGAAAATCATCATAAACTGTTTCATTTCTTCAGTTTAAAAAGAATTCATAGTTTTCATGCTCTTTTTAGCACCTCACCAGTCTAAACCATTTCATCACTATACTACAAAGTGTTAAAGTAACTTTCCTACCTTTCCCCATTAGATGTCTGAAATTCTGACTCTCTTTTGCCCTGACCTAGTTCACTATCTAACCTAATTCACTCATCCAATGACTACCCCAATCAAATCAAATCAAACAACCCCCTGAGCTACTATATCTAGCTTAAAAACCTAATCTATCCAACCCTCTTAGCTATGATTATTTGGAGAGATCCCTCTCCCGCTTGGTAGGGCTAGCTACCAAGTCAAAAGGTTGGTCTGTGGTTACCTCAGTTGGACTCTTTCTTAGCCTTGGAAATCCAAAGGAGTGATAACAATATCAGCTACAAAGGCAGAATACATGGCAGCCACTCATGCAAGCAAGGAAGAAATTTCGTTGTAGAGATTTTGTGCAAGTATGGGGTTAGTACAGGGAGCTATAAGGATAGACTGTGACAGCCAAAGTGCAATTTTCTTGGCAAAGAACCCTGCTTATCATTCAAAGACAAAGCACATTGATGTTCAGTATCACTTTGTGAGGGATATGATAGAAGACAAAAAGGTGTTGTTGGTAAAGGTGGACACTTTGAAGAATACTGCAGATGCATTGACAAAATCTGTGAGCTCTGAGAAGTTCTCTTGGTGTAGAGAAACAATGGGTGTTGCAGGGCTGGATAAATGACTAAGCTCTCCTGTGGCCCCCTGTGGAAAGAAAACAACAAGTGGAAGAATGTTGGGTTGTGTTATATTCTTCCTCCCTAGGGAAATTTTTTTTGGACCCTATATTAGGTGGGCGGACCTACCTATGGTTTTGTGCATGGTTTTCGCACATGGTTCTGGGCGCGATGGTTTTCGGTCCATGGTATTGGATGCTTCGGCATGTATATATATGTATTGTAACATTGAAAGGAACATAATGAAAAATCAATCTAGTAGTCCCAGTTTTGGGATCCAGGGGAAAATCTCTGTGTATATTTGTTTTATGTGTTATGCTCTCGCTATTGTTTATTTTCTGTTTTTTAGAATTCATATGCAGTTAATTTCTATACGGGGTTAAAACCTACATAGGTTAGTGGAGCTAGAAATGCATAAAAGGCATATCCTTCTAATGCATGAAAAAGAATGGAGGCTCAAGAGTAGGGAAATCTGGATTGCTTGTGGAGACAAAAATGCTAAATTTTTCGAGAGATTTTAATCTAATAGAAAACATATGAAAACTATTTTGGAAATGGAGGACGACAATGGACACAAATATACGAGGACAAAAGAGATCCAGAAAATGGAAATGAATTTATTTGAAAAATTTTACAGAGCAAATGAAGACGCAGAGATTGAAAATCAATTTTCCTTCATTTAACATTATCCAAAAATGTTTAATGAATAGGAAAACACTATGGTGGAAGCCCGGGCCGCCTTGGAGGAATTGGTACAAGTTCTAAAATCATTCTCCAAAGACAAATGTACAGGACCAGATGGTTGGATAGTGGAGGTTTTTTTACACTTTATAGAAATTATGGGACCGAATATATTGAGGATGGTGGAGGAATCCATGACTCAAAAGAGGGATTTTGGCACCATGAATGCCACATTTATTGCACTCATTCCTAAAATTGTACCTCCAACGTCTTTCACAGATTTTAGATCCATATCACTTATCCAATTTGGTGTATAAGTTGATCTAAAAAATAATAACCAATAGAATGAAGTGGTGTCTCTTAAACCACACTTATCTAGTGCAATTTAGTTTCCACCTCAACAAATATATTCATGAATCAGTAGCCATCACTCAAGAAGAAACACATACTATCAGGACTCAAAATAGATATGCTATTATTTTAAAACTTTATCTAGATAGGGCTTATGATAGTGTGGATTGGTATTTCTTGTGTCTAATTTTTCATATGGTTGGGCTCTTAGTCAAGGTGGTTTAATGGATGATGGCATGCATTCAATCAGTTACATATGTTGTGTTGATAAATGGGAAACTGTTTGTTTTTTTTCGTGCTCACAAAGGCCTCAGACAAGGATGTTCCATGTTGCCTCTATTGTTCCTATTATTTATTGAAGGCCTCAACAAGATAATTCTACTAGACAAGAGATACAGGCTATTCCAAGGTATTCAAATCACTAGAAATGTATTTGTTACTCATTTAATGTTTGTAGATGATGTTTAATTCTTTGGATGAGTTTCGATCAAACAATGGTCACATTTTCTAAATATTATCTCAGCTTTTGGTGAGGCCTCTGGTCTGAAAATGAATTCTTCCAAATTTGAACTTATTTATGCTTTAGAAGACTTGAAAGGTGTTTCAAAGATTGGGGAGTTATTCAGAGTGAAAACCCTTCCTTTGGAGAGGGGTTTCAAGTATTTGTGATTGAAAATTAAACCTAATAGATACCTTCTCACATATTGGCAGTGGATTATTGATAAGTTCAAGTCGAGATTAAATTTGTGGACTCACAGGTGGTTATCCCTTGGTGGGAGGTTAGTTCTAGTCCAATCCGTTTTACAAAACTTGTCGGTGTACTGGATGCATCTCTACTAACTTCTAAAGACTAATATTCAATGTATCAACTAAAGAAATTTTAAGTTTATATGGGTTGGTTCATCAGATTGTAAGAAGATCCACCTTGTCATTCCTAGAAAAATTACAAACAATACTTCCATGGGAAGATGGGGAATTAAGGGAACTGAATTCTTCGGATGGGCCCTATTGTCAAATAATTTCTAGAGGGAAATATTTGGTACACGAATTTGGCATGATATTGTCATTGAAAAATATCTAAAGGAAATTCATCCGTTGGAGTGGATCAGATAGGATGAAAACTCCACAAAAAAGGCTCATATATTTGGTACAGTTTGATGTCAACTAGGTGTTGGACTATTGAAATTTTCAAGTGGTTCATTGGAGTAGGCTCGAACACTTTGATTAGTATGAATCCAGTTTTCAAAATGAAAGAGGCGAATAATATACCACCACTGGTTATAAAATACCTATATGCGAAAGGAATTTTCTACTTGCGTCAGATCTAGAAAGGGAGAGACCCATTGCACTTATATCCTACCTAGATGGTTGTAGAGGATTTAGGATTGAGACATGAACTCATGTCCAAATGGAATGATATTATAATACAACTTCACATGTTCAGTATTCAATTAAACCAAAAGGAGTATAACATTTATTGGAACATTGGTAATCAAAAGGGAATCATCACAGTACAAAGCATCTACAGACACATTTCACACTCCCTTGGAATCATAAGCGGTATGAGCTGGTATCATCGGGTTTGGTCTTGGAATAACCCTCATAAAACATTCTTTTTGGTTGATTGTTGTGTCAACATAAGATACTGACATGGGAGAATTTCAATAAAAGATGTTTCTTTGGCCCCAAGAGATGTAGCTTATGCAAGTCCTCGAAAGAAATTATTGTTCATATTTTCATAAAATGTCATTTTACTATAGGTACTTGGACATATGTTACACAAAAACTAATACTATATGAATGTCGGGATCTCCCATCAGTGGAATAAGTGTTTAAGCATTGGATACAATTAACTATGGAGCACAAAAGCCTTCCTTTTTATGCCTGCTGAAGTATTTGGAAAACACATTATGCATCCATTTTTAAAGACCTGGACTTAGATATTGGAAACACTTCTTCTAAAATTTATGCAATGTTTGGTGAATATCAATAAGCCACTAGCTCTAAGCCTATCCACTCTATCAAGATAAGGCCCCCTCATATTTTCCCAACAGAATTCTTCGATGGAGCGACACAAACCTAAAGTTGTGGGTGTGGAGCAAGAATCACAACCAGTGTGAATCTTGAATTTCATTTTTAATGGAATAGGGGTAAGGGCTCATCAATAGGGTAGAAATAATATCCCTTTAGGGATTAATATATTGCACCATATGTTTAAATTTGGAATGCCTATATGTTTTTGGTGATTCCCAAGTCACCTTTGACTGGATCAACAAGGAAACAAATTTCACTCCATTTGAGATGGCACATTAGATGCAAAGAATTCAAGGAATCAAAAATTACTTCTGCATGGTAACCCTTTCTCATGTGCACAGAGAATTTAATGTAGTTTTAGAAAATTTATGAAAGGAGAGGCTCACTATGAGTCCTGGGAACATCAAATTCTCGGCTTGTTTTATGGGGGAGAAAATCTTCTTAGGTATATTTTAGTGGAACTAATAGATTAGATACTTTCTTATTTATTTTGGTTCTAAAGTTTTCCCGGTTGTATTAAGGCACTATGTGAATCAAGAATATAAGATAATCTAGGTGACTGAAGATTGCTCTGTCATGGAGGATAGATTTGGAGATTGTTTGTTTTTCTAGACTTCTATTTTTGGGTCAATATGTGAGCTTTGGTATATAATCGAATATATAGATTTTTCTTCTTGAAAATAAATAACAGGAATGGACCAATGGAGATAAAAAATAGAAAAGTAATTTAGAAGCCTTTAATTTCATTCATTAGATTTTGACATTTTCAAATCTAGACCATGTATAGTTTTTAATTTAAAAACCTTATTTTAAAATAGAAGATAATTAGAGTTAAATTCAAATTCAAATTAAATCATGTTTGTTCACTCAAATTATATATATATATTATAATATAATATATATATATATATATTATATATATTATTTTATTTAGAATATAATAAATCATTGTTGAATATTGAAACTACCCCTTAAACTCAAACTATCTGGTAAATATAAAATTTTATATGATCCATAACTATATCACTAAGGCTTCAATGAACATCTGACATATCACGTGAGTCTATGGTATACTAAACAATACCCTTAATTTAACTACATATTGAAAAATACTTTTAAAAATCACATTATTTACCCTCCTACCAATATGAACCCAATACACCTTCGGAATTTAAAGAATCCCTACTTTCACTAGATATTGTAGGTCTCTATTTTCTCATTAACATTTTTTATATCTTTTTATATTTTTTCATTAACTTTGAACTCATTTTTATACCAGCCAATATAAAAACCCTTTACCCAAAATTTGAATTTAATAGTTTAGTTCTAATTGCATCATCTGTGAAATTATTTCCAAAAGATCGTTGATGAAAGCGTGGAATTATCATAGTTGTACGGTTGTATAACGGGCCGCCAGGAAATTTATGAAAGTGTAATGTGCTCCACCAATGATGTGATGTAACGTGATCCTATCGAGTGGAATTGCAATCTGCCACCGCGCGGATGTTTCGCAATCGAGCCTGCCATATCTTCCACACTAAACGATTGTCCATTGTCTTTACAAATAGATCATGATCACTGATATAGATTAGGGCAAATTCGTATTTTTAATAACTGCTATATAGTAGTTAGTATTTGTTATCTGTAATTTAATTTAAATATACTTAAATCTAAATAAAAAATAATAAAAATTTAAATTTCATATATCTCAAAACAATTAATAAAATATGTGAAATATCATATTTGTATTTATTATTATTATTAAATTAATAGTTTGAAAATAATAAAATAATAATTAAAAATGATTTTTATAATGTATTATGGTGTACTTTAATTTATTGATCAAATGGAATTTTTATCGATATTTTCTTAATGAATTTTAATAATTCAAAATGCATTTTTAACTAACAAAAGTACATTCTAATTTGAAAAATTGTTTATGGCATAATCTAGGTGAAAAAACTAATTTTGTCTAAGCTTATATAATTAATATTTTGAAATTAATTAAATCCTTTATGGTAAAGTAAAATCATATTCTGAAGCTCGGGTGCAAGCCCTAAGGGCTTCCAGGGATCTACATCAAAACCCACTGGCTCATATCGTGATGCAGCCAAAGGAAAAGCTCCTTCACAAGATAAAGAACATGCAGCCTTCAATACCTCACCAGGGCAGTATATAGTGGACCAAACACCAGAAAACCCCTCCATCTCGCTGGATTATCCAGAGGTAAAAGGCGTTTTCACTGATCTGGGAAATAAAGCTGTTATTTGTAGGTTTAACGGTTTCTGGCCTAAAACAGAGGCACTGTACCAATGGATACACACAGTCTGGACAAAAGACTGCCAGATCCACCTCTGTTCAAAGGGTTTCTTCATAGTTACATTCCAAGAAGACGAAGAAAGGGATAAAATCCTCCATGAAGGTCCATGGTTCTGGGGAAATGCAGGCTTATCTGTCACACCATGGTTTCCAGAATTCGACGCCAACACTATGGTGGTCTCAAGGATGCCAGTATGGGTAAGGATGCATAATCTACCTTTACACTTTTGGCACTTCAAGTCCTTAACAGCTATAGGGAATGCCCTTGGAAGAATGCTAAAGATCGATACAGATAGGCACTTAAAAGGAATTTTCACTTTTGCAAGGATATGCGTTGAGGTAGATCTCAGCCAAGGACTACCTGAAAGCATTAACCTGACCTTCAACAATACTCAGTGGAAACAACCTTTGGACTATGAGAACACAGCTTTCAGGTGCAGGGGATGTCAACAAACAGGTCATCTCCTCAAAGCATGTCCCAGCAAGAGCAAGCCACAACAAAGGAAGCCCAGAGGATGGCAGAATTTGGATGAAGTCCTAAAGAGGCGAACAACACGAAAGAAAGCCCCTTCGGTATCCAAAGAGGAAGAGACAGAAGTAGAAGAGGATGATACAACCACAGAGGAAGATGAAACAAAAAACCAGAAAGAAAAATCAGCAGTTAACAAAGATCAGCAGCCACACACAAACCAAGTAGAGACCCAGCAAGACAAAGCAGAGGCGACATGCGTGGAGCAAAGCATGGGGGGCAACAAACGACAACACCAATCAGACACATCAGACTCAGATAAAGAATCGGGGAAGATGAAAGAAACAACTCAGTTAGTCATTGCTACGCCCGTGCCCTCTCTGGGTGAGTGGCGTAAGATCGAGAAGAAAAAAGGGCGAAAATCTTGATACATGAGTTTTTCTTGCTCATGTGGGGTCTTTTTCCCCTCTTTTTTCTTCTTCTTTTTCTCTCTTTCTTTGCTTTTGAGTGCGTCAACACTTGTGCCCTTGTGGTTGTATGCTAAACAGGTGACAGTGTAACTTTTCATTATCTCTTTAATAAAAAGTTACTGATTTTTTTCTTTGGAAAGAAAATCATTTTCTTAAACCAAAAAAATACTTCCACGTCGGCAATAAAAAATATAAAAAAAAAAAACCAAAAATGTTGAAACAAAATAATCTATAGATAGCCTCCAATGTAGCGTGTAAACGAAGCAAGTTAGTTAAGTAAAATAATTTTTTATTTTGATTTCGATGACTACTATTTTCTAATAAGATTTCATTTTAATACTAAATAAAGTGATTAAAAATGCAGTAGTCTATAACGCGACTTTTTGAAAGCCTTTCCGGCAGATTTTTCCGGTCAAAATCC